>JANHFX010012352.1:3090-25380 GCA_027560015.1 Chloroceryle amazona
TGGAGCCTTCTCCTCTGCAGGCTGAACCCCCCCAGCTCTCCCAGCCTGGCTGCCAGCAGAGGGGCTCCAACCCTCCCAGCATTGCTGGGGCTCCAGAGCTGCCCCAGCACTGCAGGGGGGTCTCCCCAGAGCCCTGGGGGCAGAGGGTGCAATTACACAATACCTTTCCACAAGGAACAAAATGAGTGGCTGCTGCTGAAGGATCCCAGATCCTCTTCTGCCTTCACCCAGACAGTGCCTGGAGGCCTGGGCCAGCAGCTGCCCTCCAGACAACACCAGCTCAGCTGGCTCAGCAGAAAATCTCACCAAACCCTCATGCCAAAGCACCAGAGCTCTGACAGGAAAATGCACCCACAGTGGATAATTCAGGCTCTGCTGTTGAATCAACTCATCCTTTCAGACTCCCACAGCTCTTACCCCCATTGCAGAGGCTTTCCAAGGATCCCAGGAGTTGTAAATGGATGGGAAATGGGGCTTTACAGAATGACACTTGAATCTTTGATCCTCTCAGAACAATCATTCCTCAAAGCATTGTCTTAAATAATTGCCCGTGATTAGCACATAAAGCAATCAATGGCTTTCACAAGAAACTTCCACTTCTCTTTAATCTATTTAGGCTTTTACAGAATCGTGTATTACTATGTTAACCAAGCAGATAATTAGCTACAAGAGGTGTTTTACTGCAGGTCCATAGAAATCACTGGCTTTGTTTCATGGAAGCATCTTTTGTGTTCAAAACGTTGGGCACAGCATCGATTCTGACAGTTCTGGACCATTTCACCCCTGAACCGGTTAAGTGGCAGCCACCAACAAAAACACCGGAGTAAAGGTGCTTTTACAAACAGAGATAAGGCACTGAGGTTCCTTCCAGTGTTTCCCGGGGAAGGGAGGGTGTGAAAGACATCCTATCAACATTTTTAACTCAAGTTGCCCATATCTAAGAGGCAGAACATTCATCAGAAAGATGACAGTTTTCCTTACTTCTCCATAGAAGATCGAGGCAGCTCTGCAGGTTCCCTCATCCTGCCAAACAGCTCCAGTCCTGGCAGGAAGGGAAAAAAGCCTTGCTGAGCTGCAAATAGTCTTCCAGACTCACTGTCATCAGCTCCCCAACTCAGGAATGTCCCTCTCGCACACGAGTCCCCAAATGGCTTTAATAACTTCATCTCCAAATCCCTACATGGACAGCTGAGCGTTGCCATCTCTGCTCAACAGATGAGGAGACGGCAGGGAGGCTCAGAGTTGGGTTTTTTTCCAAGTCCTGGCTATTTTGGGGTGTACCAGCTTAAGACATCAAGATTTCAAAGAGTGAAGAGGAAGGAAAAATATGTTCACCATGGGAATACTAGTAAACGAGATGATACGATGGTGGATGAAGCACTGAAGAGCAAGCAGATGGAGAGAGCTTCGTGCTGCAGAGCAGGCTGCTCTTCTCCGTCGTGCCACTGCACTGCTATGGTTGGAAGTTTTAGCAACAGCCACATTAGACTGTAATTAAGAAATTAGCCACAGATATTCCTGAAACCAGCTTTTAAAGACTTCAGCTCCAAACAAAGAGGGGGCAGATGTTCAAAAGGGATCCCTCTGCATCGGCTGGGGCAGGACAGTAATTCAGCAGCCGATGCACCGAGCTGGTTTGATCCCACCTTCTCTGTGCACATCAGCTGGCATGAATGTTGCCCTTCTGAGCCTGGCCCAGGGCAGGAGGGGTCTGCGGGTCCTCCATCCCCACTGGGATCTTTTCATCACCTGTCACAGAGCATCCTTTCAGCTCTTGCCACCAAAGGCCAGAGCAAGGATCATCTCCAGAACATGGTTTTGGCCCTGGGATGACACAGCACACTGCTGATCCCATCCATCTTCGATGATTTGAGCTAGTATGTATTAACAGCTGGTATGGAGGTTAGCATCTGATCCTGATCAAACCAGCTCAGTCCACTCTTGGGCATTCACATCAGAGAGGAGCAGGACTCCTCAACCTATCGCATAGCACCTTTGTACCATTTGTTCAAGGTCTCACCCACAGCAAATGAAGACAGCTTTCCCTCCTGCTGAACTGTGCTCTGACCCCGGAGGGAGTAAAAGAAAACTTCATAATGTAAAGATAAAGATATAGATATCTTTTTTCATGTAGCCCAAGAAGCAGTAGGACCATCCCAGCTTCAGTGAACTGCTGGGGCATTCTTTGCTATAGAGAACAAGACTCATGTACCATACGTGTCAGCTTTCCTCTTTTTTAAGGGTATGACCATTTGTGTCTTTACCCAAAATACACACGCATTCTGTCACCAAAAACCAGCAACTTCTCCCCAAAAAGCACAGGGAAAATGTTGGTCTATCTACAGGAGGAGGATGCGGTGAGGTCAAAGACGATGCAAATACTCAAGCGAGAGGGAACCAGATGATGAAGCAGTGTGAAGTTCACTGAAGGTAGGATTTCTAAGCCCTTGAGATAGATACAAGCCCGAGAGTTAGCATTTTTTTTTTTCCATCAAAAGACGCTGGAACGTTTCTAGGAAGGAAAATATGTCTTAATACCTTCCCTTCCCATTTTCCTTCTGCTGAAGGGACTTCTATAAAGAGAACATACAGAAGACTTTGGTCACCTCTGGAAGGTTTAATGAGGATTAAACTCTACAGCGAAAGAAGTCAGAACGAGATCACACCTGGCACATCCCGAACACGTGGGTGTGCATTTCATGGCTGTAGATGCGACTACGGCGTGCAGAGGAAATGAGTAATCCCCCCCAAAATACCCCAAAGTGCACGACAAGAGACCAAAAAGAGAGCAGCATTTCCAAGAACTCATTTGCTCTCTAACCCTTTCCCCAGCAAATGGATAAAGTTCCTTCTCCAAACCACGCTCCTTAAGAAAGACCAAGAGAGCTACGCCCTGCCCTGCTACAGCCTCCCTGCTGCAGTGGAATGACCCGCGGGAGCAAGAAAGGAACCGAGCGGCCACCAAACAAGCAGCACAACAACAGAATGAAACAAAACTTGACGAGCTGGCCGTGCTTACACTGCCCCATTAGCGAGCAGGTCCGTGAACAACTGGGTCACCTTCAGTTCGTGCCAGCGATGCGTTCAGATCCCGGATACCGCGCCGCCTTCGCTCGCGCCCCTCGGCTCCGCTTCTCCAGAAGGACTCATTCATTACGTGCTACGCATAATGCAGAGCGGAGAATAACCCGGGGATAATTGGATTGCGATCCATTAGCTGCCAGCCAGAGGGGGAAACTTCTTTCCATGGATTTCTTCTACTCGTGCCCACACGTTTCAAAGCTTATTGTTTGAAATGTCACAGTGTAGAACAAATGACTTCGAAGGTTAAAGACCTATTGAAATTTTCTGAGTGTATGTTTCACAGCTGTTCCCTTCTTTGGGCTGCTGCCTAAAAGAACTGCTTGAATCCCAGCGGTAACCAGCAGATCACATCTGGATAATCATGTTCCAGTTGAACAGACAGCAGCCAAAATACGTTTTGCAGTTATCCACCATGAATTTTTATAGCTTACTTATCTGTGCGCGCGTAGCCATCCCTGCCATCCTATCCTCTGCTCGGGATAAAACGAGCTGAATTCATTACCAGAGATAAACAGTCCATTGCTAAAACAAGCCAGTGGGGCCAGATCCTCAGCTGCACCCAGCTGGGATTGGGAAGGGAGGAGGGAGATGGTGACCAAAGAGGAGCCAGTAACAGCTCATCAATCCTGGAACTGGTTCCATGCCAATCCCAGCATCGCTCGGAGAAGGCTACGGGCTGGCTCCACGTTACGCCAGCTGGCTACAGCCCCGAGGGGGCCATCTGCCAACGGGGCTTGTTGAAGCACAGCGTGTGCCGGCTAGGAGACTTCCCCACTCTTCAAGGATTGTTAGAGAGAGGGTGGCACGGAGTCACGGCGGTCAGAAAGTCCCAAACGTCCAACTTCAAAGCAAACTCCATCTGGAAAACTGTAGCTGTTCTGTAAGGGAACCGAGCTGGAGGCTGGGATGGGTGTTTTGTATCTGCAGTCCCAGCCTCGGTCTTCTTCCTACCAAAGGGCAAATGGTGAAAATCCCACAATCCCCCATTTCCTACTCAGGATAACTCCATGATGGAGATTATTCTTCCTAGAATGCTGAATGTTCTGACACAAAGGTCCTCCCAGGAGAAAGATTAACATACCAAAAAGCCAGAGCAGGCGAGGGCTTGGTTAAGAAGCATTCTCTCATCTTGCACAATTAAACTTTTGTTAATTATTCAAATGCATTTATAACAGATACAGTGAGATGCTGGCTGACAAGTGTAGTCACACACATTAGATCTTCAGGATAGCCAGAAAGTCAGCATTTTCACTTGCCACACACCACACAAAGGCACACGATCTGCCAACAGAGAACATCTACTGGGCTCATATGTCTTTCTATCTATAGGGATCTCTGCTCATCAGCATGGGCTTTGCTTATAATTACACAAAGAGTATGAAAAGAGAATAAAACAGATCAATCTCCTCAAGAAATACTGGTCTATAAAGGACAAGTCAGGTTTTGCCCCCTGCAGCCCAGAGAATGAAGTGTGCTGAGGCCAGAAGGCATTTAGAAACACACCATCCCAGTACTGGAAAAATGTGGGTGACCACAGTAAATTTCCCTTCCTCTGCACTCAAAGAATCTCCACCAGAAATAAACTCAGGCTACCCAGCATGACAAGAAAATGTTATTTCATGTCAAAGAGAAAATCAGCTTTACTGAGCTCAGAATATCTCAGTTCAGCCAATGAAACAAACTTTTCCCCCAGGAAAAATCCCTGTCTAACCAAGGAGAAACCAGGTGAGTTAGTGAAATCAAAGAGAGTAAGGGAATTTTAAATATTTTAACATTTCAACACACAGGGGAGTAAAGGGGGGGGAGAAAGTTTGAGGTCAGTTTGGTGACTCAGATTCTACAAGCTGCTGCAGAGCAGGTTAACAGCTACACCAAGACATACAGCACTGCCCAGTTCCACGCTGTACAACAACCACTCCATCACAGCCTAGGGAGAGAGCAGGTCCAGATTCTGACCTATCCTGGGTGGTTTCCACTCACCAAAGCAGATCTGGGTGGCAGCAATTAAAATGACAGCATCCTGCCCACATCATCCTCCTTTAGGCTGCCAGCAGAGAAACTGCATTAGTAATATCAGCGAGCTCTTTACAGGAGAAAGAGGGGTATAGATCTTCTGGCTGAGACCAAAATTGCTTCCTTACAGGGACAGGGAAAAGCTTCTCAAACGAGCATTGAAAGTTTTCTAATTGGCAGCAGTTTGAGGAGGATGAGTATAAGTTTTTGACAATTCTTTCCTACTGTTTACAAAAAAAAAGAAGTCTTCTCAACCATGGGATCAGCTAAGAAAAGAATAAAGGGAATTTTTTTGTCGCCACTGCATCTTAAAAGCACCTTTAAATTAAGGATTAGCTCAGAATCACATGGGAGCATTCTGTGGATCCATCAGTAAGAGCCATTTAGGGCTCTCTGAGCATTACCTGCCCTTTTCCTCCACCTCTTCTGGTCAGCCAGGCTCAGCCAGCAGCTCCCTCACCAACAGGTCCCTCAGTTCTGAAGGAATCCCAGTTGCCCCAGCTATTACTTTCCAAATAAGCCTCGAGCTGTATAGTTCAGACAGAAACTGGAAAACCAGCACCTCAAGTTCAGGAAAGAACTGGTGGTGTACGTGTGAGAAAAGTGCTGGTTTCAGCAGAGACAAAAGCCTGATCTGCTGTAGATCCTCTCACTGCCCTACACCCCTATGATACACACAGAGCCTTTTCAAACCTAAACTGTGTGTCTTTCTCTAAGCTCCATTTAAGATTTTGTGACCTTTGATTCTCCCCAACCACCTCTCACTGCCCACCCCGGCATTATTCCGATTAAATTTCTCAACCCCTTTGATTGCCCTGTTAACAATTAAGTGATGCCAAAAGAAGCACTGTCTGGTTTATGCTTTAAAAGCCTGAAACAGTTTGTGATGCAGCTGGTTTTGCAGAATAAAAGAAGGACCAAAAAAAAAAGCACATCTTTAACTTCTTTCTAAAAACCAAGCAGGTTAAGAAAAAGCAATAAAGTGAAATGGTTACTCACAGTATGTTTGTCTGGGGTGGGATATCAGGGATGGTTTCCAACATCAGATGCATACATCTCACTGTAGTCCTGAAGCACAGGCAGCGACTGGGACAGGAGCAGGAGAAACTAGGCAAGAAGAGAAACCACAAAAAGCTTCGAAGAGCTGAAGATTTGAGCAGCATGGTGTTTGCTGGAGTGGATTTGCCTCAATTCTGAACTGCAGGGAGCTGAGAAAAAAAAAAAAAAAAGAGGGGAAAAAAAAAAAATATGGCAACACAAGTTTCCCAGCGCTGAGGTCCAGGAGGAGGGGACTCCTCAGCATGTGTTTGCAATTAAATTAAGGCAGTTTGACAGTCCAGCCGCCCACCCCCTCTGCCATTATGTACATCAGGGAAGAAGATCAGGCTGTTCCCACCCCCCCTTTGATTGTGGTGCTGAAATACAAACTCTTCCTTTTGATTTCTTTTCCCCTCGTGTGGTATTTTGATGAGCGAGTTAACTCCTCGCCGCCTTCTCATCTGGAAGAACACAAAACACACCTTCGTGGACGGGGACCAAAATGTGATGCTGAGCTACCAGGGCTGAGCTACCAGGCAGATGGTCCAGGATCAAGTTTTTCTTAAGGCAAAATTTTTGCCTTGGTATGCTAAGGAGAGCATCTTATCTACCAGCTTTCTCAGGATAGAGGCTGCTTCTTATTACAGCCAGTTACAACATCCAGCAAAAATAGGTGTCCAGCTATTGACAGGAGCGTGGAATGCAACAGGTAAAATGATTTTAAAAGGGAGATCCCCAACAGAGATAAATAACTTGCAAAAAAACCCCCAGTTCTGTAAAGTTTCTTACATGGGGTAAAAGCTGACTTATTTCAAAGACCTTCTAGCTCATGTGATTTCTTTCTACCCAGATGTTATTTGGAAAAACATCAGAATTTTTGAGAAATTAAAGGCAGTGGAGGGGTGAAGAGTGAAAGAAACAACTGAGTTTGAACTGCAGACCTCAGTTTGTTCCTTCCATCGGATGATAAAATCGAGCTGCAAAAGGGAGGATGTGGTTCTGGTTGGATTAATCTCCTTCTGCTGTTAGAAAGAAGCTTAAGAGCGAAACCAGCTTGACTTTTGGTTTGAAGTTACTACTGCACAAGGTCCCACCCGTGTGGGTTTAGCAGGAGTTCGAGGCATTAACCATCCTTAGGATATAAAGGTACTTGAGGAATTCCAAACATGGCACAACTCCAGGTGACCTGGAAGATCAGGAAAGGAAAGTTTCCCATCAACCTGCGTATCTGCTTTATGTTGTAAACCACAATAAAATTCAGGTGATGAGAGAGCACTTAACAGAGTGACAATTAAACCTCTGCTCTGCTCTTCTCCTTTCAGATCCTTTGCCCCTGGAGCATGTGGGGAGCGAGCGGTGGGTGGTGGGGCTTCACTTACACATCTCAGGCCATGCTAAAAGCTGTATTTTTAATTTTTCCCACCTATTAAAGGGCATTTATTATCCTGCACCCTCGGGCAATCTGCTGGTTGGGTGCCCTGCCACGGCTCAGAAATCTCAGCAGGTTCACTGAGCTCCTCCCCGCTCCCCGTCTGGACCCAACTCGTGGTCTTGAGCGGAGTGTCCTCTAGTGGCCACCCAGCCCTTTCCTGGAGAAAGGGGCTGCCAGGGGCGAAATGATCTGTCCAGCCCTTAGGGAGCAATCAGCAGCTGAGGGCAGATGGCTCCAGGTGAGTGCCAGTTTTTGATTCCCCTTTGAGAAGCTGAGGGAACTGGAAGCGTGTCCTTCATGAGCATCAGAAGGGACAACGTGGGTTATGTCAAAGGCTTCGAGGCTCAAATCGTGGTTCTTCCAGCCTGGTTGCTCCCCATAGCATCTCTTTACAAAAGCACATTGAGCTGTTTGGATGGGGTAACACAGCTACTTCGGAGCTGCTCTTTAAAGAAGTAATTCTGGAAAAATAAACTAAAAAATGCTCTCTTCAAACCATGCTTCAGTCTTTAGGGAAGTCTTCAGTGTTGATCTTCCCTGGCACATCAGGCCACTTGACAGACACAAGGCTTTTGCCTCCTGCCTCCCATTACATCTTGGTGCACAAACTCCGAGCTCTAAACCAACCATCTGCAAATAAAGAAAAGAAAGAAAAAGATATCCCAGGTTTATTTGTATCGCTGGAAGGAGAGCAGGGCCAGGTGTCAGTCACATCTCCATACGTACTTGTCTTGGGAATCCCATCTCATCCTGGCAGGATTGCTGGGTATTTGCCCACTAGTGAGAAGAGGATCTTCAGCTGAGTCAGCAGACTGAAGAGCAGCAACACCACGGGGAATAATCTGAGTGCAAAAAGGCAGCTTCTGCAACACATACTTCAAGTGCAGATGTGTGCTTGAACTTGAACAACCCCCTTTTCTACCTCCCTTATCTCCCCCCCTTGACAAATAGGATGTTTGGGAGATGCTCTGAAACACCAGCAATCCCAGTTCCCCCACTCCTGCATTCACTTATCTTACTTTCCATCAATGTGACAAATGGTTTAAAAAGGAGCTTGGGGCTCTGAAGGAGAACCAAAAGTTAACTCCTAAGGCACAGGAATGGAAGTTGGTGTTTGTGTCCCAAGCTGAAGCATTTCCAGCCTCTGCTGGACACGGAGGGAAGTTTGGGGTTGGTTTTCAGGTGTGAGCTCCCACCCATCCCACCCCCAACACCCTTCTTAGTTTTATTTTTACCTATCACTTCTGCCCCAGCAGAAAAGTTGCACTGGAGCAGGTCCCCCAAGGAGCTCATCACTACCTCCCAGGGCACCGAGATGTTTTACATTTCACTCTGAAGTGAACATAAACATAATCTGACAGATTTAATTTACTTGATGCCATTTGGATGACACATCCATAGCACAAAGCCGAACTCTTTTTTTTTCCAGCAAGCATCACGTGAACCAAAACACATAACACTGAACTAGTCTCATGTTAGGGTTGGTAAAAGGACAGCCAACCCACCCAGATGCCAGGAAGAGACACAGACTAGAGGGAATTACCCTGTGGAATAAAGGTTAAGAGAGGAGTTTAATTAGCAGCAGCTCTAGTTGCTATTAGGATCCCTTTCCTATTTCCAGCTGAAGCCAAAATATTATTCTCAGTAGTAGCAAAATGTAAACTTTGAACACCAGCTCTTCAAACTCGGGAGTTACCAAACCACAGGAGGCAAGAGGGGAGCTGCACTTCAGAATGCATTCAACAAACCCCCGACACGTGCTTGAAGTACAGCAAAGGTCAGAATCTCTCACGATCTGCTGTGTCCTGGTCTAACAGGCAGGTTAAGTGAATTCACTCCTTACCCCTTCCGATAGATTACATCTAGGTCAGCGTGGCGTGTGCCAATTCCAAAAGGCAGCTTGCACAACTCCCTTCCAGAAAGGTTCTGAGACCATCAGAAGGGCAGGTTTCTCTAGAGATTATTTTCTGAGGAGCTCATCTGAAACCAGGCACCTGCACTGCATTGTTACCTGGGTTTTTCCTCTAGTGTGCTAGTCTCTTAAAGCTTCAATTCTGGAAAGAAGTACTTGTCCCCAAAGGACTCCAAGCACAACATGATGCAAAGCCATGTTAAGAAGGCTAAAAAGTCTTTACTGAATTTATTGATACAGAAACACTTAATTCGTGGAAACTGCGTAACACTTTTGCATGCCTCAGGCCAACGGAACTCTCGTTTCTACAGAGATCTTTGTTTTCTTCAGCTTACACACTAGTGATTAAAGCAGCTTGAAGTTCATTTTCCTTTTGCAACTTTACCCGCCGGATGGAAACCGAAAAGGAGTGGGGTACATTTGAAGACTACTTAGAACACAAAGGGAAACAGAGCAGGTAGAATTCCTGGGCCATTTACAGACTCTACAGAAGCAGTTCTGCTACAATTACTCCGTTAGAAAATACGAACCTACAGTGCAAGTGCTTGTGCACGGGGGGAAATGTGTTTCCAGTTCCCCTTCCTCCACAGGCTATAAGCAATACTATTTCACAGTTATATTACACAAAAAAAAACCCTTTTACTCTGGGTTTGTTTGGATCTGGGGGGGGTTTGGACAAGGGGACAGGCTAGAATGTACATTTTCTGTATATATATTTATTTATTTAACAGTATCCAGGAAAAAAAATAGCAGTATTTTATGCATCTTATAGAAAGCTACAAAACTCTAGCAAATGTAATAAAAAAAAAGGCAAATCTGGTGAAAAATGGGATAAAATCTCTTTTATAACTGGGGAGTGGGAGGAGGATAAAAATCGAAGTGGGATAAATGAACCTCAGCAAGGCTTTACTTTCACAAACCTGAAATCGAATGTCATTTTTAAAGGAGTTTCTTTCAAAGAAGTTTTAGAATGAACAAACTGAAAGAACGACCTGGTAGCCAGGAGCAGGAGGCACCCTGGGCTACACGGGGGGGTGGAAATCGTGCCACGGTTCAGAAAGGCACATACCTGGTATGACAACTATCGAGTGGGAACACCTCACAAATAGAGAGGCAACAGCCTTTGGGGAAGCACGGAGAAATAGGACACGTGGATTCTATTAAGTCTCTATTTCCCCACCATATTTGGGAATATATAATTATTTTTTTTTTATTTCTAGAAAGAAATTCCATATAGTTGCCAGAATGACGAGATGGGTATTTGTGTGTTTACAGGAAACCATCAGCTCAGTGGCCACAGAACTGCCCCGTTTAAAAGAAAGGAATAAAAATCAGAGGGAGCACAGTAGCTTGGGGTACCGGTGAAACCAGAAGGGGAAACTTAGGAAACCAAAGGCAAAAAACCACAGCCTATGACCACGTTACATGCCAGTGGCCACATGACACTGTATGATCAGGTGATGCTCTCAAAGATAGACAAAAAGCCTATTAAGCAAGGAAGAGTTCTCCACCTTGGGGCTTAGACAGACAAGAGTTATCCATTTATTTTCAAAACCACTTTGAAATACTATTTATCATTAAGTTGTGCAACTCCGTACCATTAACCAAGAACCCAGCACGTTTTGGCAAGACAGTCTTCATCTGTCCCTCCTCAGAAAATGAGGAGACAGCACGAAAATAAGGTATCAAAGTGATACCAACTGAAGTGCTTCTGATGGGGCAACGTCTTAACGTAGCTTCACTACCTACCAAGAAGGGTTTTTTCCCAACCTCCCCCTCGCTTTAGGAGTATTTCACATCAGTACAAACTCAAGGGGTCCTTTCCAGCCTTTAGCAGTTTCAGCAGACTTTTCAAACAGGCTGAACCAAGTAAAGTTCCCCTTCTAAATATGGGATCTCCTTCCACCACCATCACAGGAAGACTTGGGAATAACAACTAAGAGTTCACATCCACAGAACTGCAGAGTGTAAAGTCCTTCTATAGGAGCCTGTTAAAACATCTGCTTAATCATTGCAGGAATAAAATAACCAAGTCCAGCAATCTCATTCCACACGCAGACCGTGGGCACACAAAGTTGTACTCTGGCCACCTCGCAGGGGGCACGTGCCCAGAACACCAAAGAACTGCATCAGTTTGGCTTTCTAGACTCTTCTCAGGCTCCACAAAACCCCCTTTGGCCAATTTACCAGGACTCAAGTCACTCTGCTCAGGCCAGCACTCTGCACTTCCCTCTGTTCAGCATGGCCAGAGCTCAGCTCACCCAGCACCAAAGCCACACACTCTGCTTTCGCAGTCAGATTTCCCAAACTCACTGCTCTGCTTCTCCTCTCTCCCCTCCTCCATTCAGAGTTACGCTGTAAACATTTCCAGAGACAACGCTCACAGCCCGGCCTACCCCAGCATCCCCTCAAAGCTCATCAGCTTTGCAGTTCTGCACTCGCCTCCGTCACTGTAAAAATAAAAACCGACCCGCAACTTTGAGTCTCTCGACCTAATTCCCTAGACCAGCTGTTTCCCATTCAGAAAACCAATATTCTAGGCAACGTTTTGACCTCTTATTAGAAAATAAATATATCTAGTTTATAAGCAAGGGTGAGACCAAGCAAAGGGGAGCTGATGCTTTCCTTCTCGTTCAAAATCTGGATGCCCCAAGGGTAACGCCAAAAATTCTCTCTGTAAAAGTTGTGCTTTTTCAGGTTACCAGAAGAAACAAGATTTGCCAGGTCAGTTTTTAACTAAGAATCCTCATCCTCCGTTAAACACACGCCACGGTAAACACATGGCGGGTTTAGTGGGAGAGAGCACAGACAGCAAAGGTCTTTGGGGAACTGCTTAAGAAGATTTAAACGCTGCAGTTCAGTAGAGCAGCCATGAGATCTTTTAGAATATCCCTGTGCAGTTTCAGGGAATGAAAATCCTCCTTTCCTTAAGCAGCTGAGCGGTTCACCAACTTGCTTCCTCAGGAATCCCTGCTGCAGGATAAAACTCTAGCGCACAACTGAGAAGAAAGAAGAAACTCTAAAAAAATTAAAAGCTCTAATGTTGAAGAATACAGCAGCCACGTTCCCCAGCTAGCCTACTGCCTTGGGTGGTCAGATTAGCAGGCAAGCAAGTGGTAGACATTTGTCAAGCCCTAAGCAGTATTTTATTTTCTGCCTACTTCCCGCTTTCTAGATGGAGGAAATTACTTTTCCCTGTAATAAAGCAGATAATATTTCAAGGGATCAGGCAAAGGCAGACTCAAGACCTTTTCTCTCAGAAAGTTTACAGGAGGGTCTGGCTTTAGTTCAGAGGGTTTAGTTTCCTCCTCTTCTCGTCTCTCATCCTCGGTCTCCTCGCTGTTGTTGTTATCATCCGAGGGGTTGGAGATACGGCTGGCGAAGACCTCTTTGTCCAAGAAAACAATCGTTTCCATGCGGCGCCGGCGCACACGTCTGCGTTTAAATCGGGGGGGGTTCTTCAGCCCATTTCCATTTTTGCTCATTGTTTCCTGATGTATAATTTTTTTAATGGTTCCTCGGATGGCTATGCGAGCCAGATCCTGCAGGCTGCGAACCGCCACGGGGGCTGGAACAGAAGGAAAACCATGAACAGATATGGAGAAACTCCCCTCAAGAGCACTCGCAGGAAAAGTTGTATTTGCTCAAATTAAATCAGGCCACGAGAATTCCCCGCTGTGATTAACACAAACAGCTCTATTCAACTCCTGTCAGCTCAGATAAACTGCACTGGAGCTTTCCAAACAAAATTTAATTACGCGTTTCTCTCATTAACTGAGGAAAAATAATGGGATGAAAGAAGAGTTTCCTATTTTGATGTCAAGTCCTCACAATTATTTTAAGATACACATGTCTTAAAGATCGTAAGAGGGCAGACTTAGTGACTGAAAGCGTGACTTAGAAAAAGATATTTTCATACCATAGATAACCAGACCTGAAATCTATCAAACTCTTCCATGAAATGAATTTTCTGTGGTGAAGTTACTTTAGCTTTGGCAAGTTCTTTGCTTACAAATCACGAGTACTATTTACGCTCTTCAAAAACTTCTTCAGACTTAGTGGGTGAAGACAGGCTGGAAATCATTTGATAAAAGTAATTATAGAAGCATAGAATAAATTCTTGTGTTAAAAATCCTTCCCACAGCAATGGTCTGGAAGACTGCTCGGCCTTCTGCACTTGGTTGCTGCCAGCCCCTAAGTGCACAACGTAACCCAGGCAGCACGGAGGCAAAAAAATGTATTGCTAGACACACATTCATGTACTAAAATGAATTAAAATTGAAACAAAAAGCCCCTTCTGCTGGAGAGCGAGAGCTCCTGGGACCTCAGTGAAAGAGGCAGGAAAAAAAAGTGATGTGTAGTATCTGTGCAGGTCCCAGTACAGAACCACTGTACAAATCATGCAGAAACATGCACTGAACCGGACTGTGTCCTGAGCTGCTTTTTGTCATGCAAAGACAGCTTTCCAGAACAAGAACAAAGCCTGACTAATCTCTTTATGGAAGTATTTCTGTCTTCATGTGTTCTTAAGAGGACACTCTACACTGAAGTCTTAATCTAAAGATTGAGGCCACTGCCTACTGCCTTTGTTTCAAAGAGCTAACCAAAAATTGCACAACTTCTGTCCCTCAAGCATTCTGGGTTCGGGATAATTCTGAATTGCTGGGCAGCAAAAGCCTTTGAGTAGATGTAATATTTATTCACAGGCACTACTTGTGTGTTCTTCATCACCACAGCCCAGTGCCCAAGAAGTCCACAATTCAGGACTGGAACAGATGTCTGCACGAGCAAAAACAAGGACCAACCATCCCACCAGGTTTAGGTATCATTTCACAAGAAAGCATTTGCATTTAGAATCTGAAATTGAGATTCCTGCAGCAGGCATCTGCAGATATCCTCAAAGCTAGCCCGGGGTTAACGCTGTTCAAAGCAGTTGGGAGTCATCTGCCTGAAAGGATTCATAGGGGTGTCACATTTAAGGAAGCAAGGTGCAGTTTCTAGCCAAACAGCAAAAGAAAACTCAAGAATGTCTGTACTCACGCAAGTGAACAAGCCTTGATTTTCCTGAATCGGCGTGGTTAGGTTGAATCAAAGGAGCAAAAGAAACAGCAAGAATCTTCTTGGTCTCCCAGGCAGAAGGGCCAGTACGAGTTATCTTAGTCAACTAAAGCAAAACAAGGAGATTATTGTCCACCGTGGGAAGGGCAGTAAAATTTCTGAACAGAAAATGAACAAATGACTTCTCTGCCTGGACAAGTGGTTAAAGCACTAGAAGCTACACCAGTAAAAGGTAATAAGGAGAAACAGTGGTGGGGTTTGGGGTTTTTTGAGAAAAATCCCTAATTCTTTACAGGATTAGCCCCAAGGAACTTCATCTGTAGCAACAGACGACGGGCACTGGCAGTCTGGGTGATGCTGTTTGCCCAGATCTCCCCAGCTCAGACCTCACTGAGCAGCATCTTCCTGGGGAGAAACTCTGCACTCTGCACATCTCAAGTAGCCTGACAGAGGCAAAGGTCAGGTGCTTGTCCCTCAGCCGTTCGAGTCGATCACAATAATGCATCTTCACACCAAAATGAGGATCTCAGTTACAATCCTGAGTTCCCACACAGGGCAGTTACCCACTTTTAGTAAAGGGAATCCATTGACACTTGTGAACGGGGACAATCTGCACACTCTTGCATAAGCCAGGTAGGGGGTAAAACGTTGTGTTTTGCCATGAAGTCCAGCACTAGGTTATGCAACGTGAAAAAAGCCTTGCTGACATTTCTCTGCAGCATGAAATTAAACTTGCAATTAATAACAGATCAGAATATGCGAAAGGATTTCTTCAGCATTCTGAAGAGTTGTGTATCCACTTCTAGGGAAGACTGGTGCACTTAATGCTTGCTTCAATCTGCTACAAGAAGGGTGAACTAAAGGAAGAGCTATTGACTGAACCAAGACCAGAATCAAGAATAACTGAAAAAGAAACACGAGTAGAAAGTTACTCAACCTTCTCTTCTAGAGGCATGACAAGAATTCCCCCAACTTTCAACAGGTTCTTCATGTAGTCTTCATGTTCCTTCTGTACTCCAGCACCACAGTAAACACGGTCATACTGGGTGCAGTCCGGAGAAATCTCTAAACAATTGCCGGTAACAAAAGATGGTTCACAAAACTCAAACCTGAAAAGGAAGGAGATGCGTTTGATACAAGAATATTACAATTTATCAAGTGAATTATTTTTCTTGTTCTGAAAAGGTGAAATGATAAAAAATACTAGGGAAAAATAACCCCCAACAAAACAGTTTCACGGGTTTTCTCCTCCAAATCCCATTTATTCTGGATATTCTCAGAGCAGACCACGGTGAGAAGTATCAAAAGCACAGAACAATGAGGTGAGAATCCAGAGATTAAAATCTCCAAAGGATAAAGATGCACAATTTCATACTTGATTGTATACAACTCTTGAGATCGAGCTGGTTTGAAGTCACCTGATGCAGACTGAGAACATGCAATTAAAATATCAGACCTGCAATTCCAAATGTTAAGGTCTTTTAAGGACTGCAGATGGAGGGTTGTTTTGGCCTTCTGAAAAGCTTTTAAATGGTTTTCAGATGTTGTGGGGAACTATCACCTTATGCTTCAGAAATATGCTTTGCTGTTTTGCCATTAGCTTCAAAAGAGCTGTGATTTCACTGGTAAAAATAAATTTCAGATTCAATTTAAAAGAAAAATGAATGATTCCACGATGCTTCTGATTTTCTTACATGCTCCAAAACTACCTAAGCTTTAAACCCTACATTTAAAGGCTGATTTTGACAGAAGTTGTACAACATATCCATTCTTCTATGGGTATCTTGAGAGGCAACTCAATATAGCACCTATTTATTCCTAAATGCTTCCTGAAGCTTTTGGTTTCTGCAAAGCCTGTTAGAGATTCAGAGCAGCCAGCTGATGATTCCTGCACACCGTGTTCTAACAGCACAACCCAGCAGACATTTCTCTCCACGATGCCAATTTTCCAGTCATGTTGATTTCGGGATTCAGCTCACTTTTGCTCTTGGAGAGAGGGGGAAAAGAAAAAAAAAAAGTCTTCCTTAAAACACCAATTCAAACAATAGCAATGGGGCTCTGAAAAAAACCAACCCTTAGTCATCTGCGTGCAAGCACCGACCATGCCAATAAGTTTCTGTCTGCTGCCAACATCAAGGAAACCCAGCCCCTGTCAGCAGCAGTTTTCCAGTACAGAAGTAACAGCATGAGGCTGAGGAGTTTAAATTCCAGCATGTATTGACTTTAATTTTTCTTCCTCCCATGAGAGGAGGACTATCAGGTATCCAGAGATGCTGTATTTCCCTGTGTGAACAAATTGTAAGAGGGATCCAAAAATATGACAGCTACAACTTTTATTGCTGAGGTTACTATTGGCAGTGGTTATCTTGCTGGAAAGTTATTACTCGTGACAGCAGCAAAATGGAGGTTCTAAGGAAGACTGTAAATCAAACTCCAAGCAGTTTTAGTACCAACTTAATCATCATAAAACTACCTTTATATTTGAAAACAGCGTTTTTCTTCATCGCAGATAAAACCTATGAGGCCACCACAGAAATCAGTTCATATTCTGATAACCACAGACATTCTCTGATCACAATGACAACTGTTATTGGCAAGCTTTGATTTGTTATCTGCAAGTGAATTTTAAAACTAAGTAACCTTCTTCAGCTCCCTCTAAGCTCTGCTGTTAAAAACACTGCAGAAAAATTTCTGAAACTCCCTCACAAAACAAATCAGCTTCAGAGGTCACACACTGCAGCTCAGCAAGCCTAAGGAGCTGGAATCCTCAGATTACCCTGAATCCAGAGCTGCCACACAGGAGCAAGAACTGCCACGACCAAAGCCAAATGGACAGAGTGAATCCAAGCAGGAGTTTCAGTCTCTTACTTGTCAAAGCTGTCACTGGTTTTAATGAAGAAGTCCAATTTCTGCTTCGCATATTCGATCACATCAGAATGAAGCTCCACCCCATGGTTAACACCAAAAGGACCTGCAAATTTAGAACGTTAAGGTCATGGGAAGAGGCAACGACACAGAATCCAACAGGACTGGAGAGCTTTGGTTACTTTCCTATAGCTGGCTCCTTGAGCATCAGAGAGGCAGCGCCCGTGTGGAGTCAGCTACTTTAGTACAGTGGGAATCACAACCCTGTGCCTGCAATTTCTGGCAGCAAATGAGGCTGTTTTCTACAATTATTTTGAAGCATTTGCTCTTAACTGTGCAGAAAATTCCTCTGTAGGAGGGAAACGCTGATACTATTGCTCTAAAACCCATCCCCTGGAAAAAACTCCAACATAAAACAATTTTAATCAATCCCTCCAAAGAAAATCTTTATGTTACTGTTACAGCTCCTCACTGATATGCTAAAAATCTCCTCAGAGAAATCAGAACAGTCACCACCTCAAATAACAGCAAAAATAAATTGGAAAAGACAGAAGCTGCTCAGCATTAATGTTTTTTATTCAGAATGGACTTGGTAACTTTTCCAAAGATTGATTCAAAAGAACTCAAAAGCCCTAGAGTTACCTATTGGCATCCTGGGTAAGCTCACCAAACCACAGACAGGAGATGGGAGCAAAGCTCTGCGCTGGCAACAAATATTTAAATTCTAAACACCCCCACAAAAGGAAAATATCTACCCCGTGGTCATTTGCCATCGCTCCTTGCAGCGTAACTGCTGACTGAAATACTTCAGGGCAAATTGCAATCGTACAATTGCACTTCGATGCTTTGTGCCTCCCGTAGAGGTGGCCACAAAGCCAGTTCTGAAGCACCGACTGCTTTCCAGAGACTACTCCCACCTGTAGGTTGGTAAGAGTCAAAACTGGATCTCAAACACACGTTTCGGTCTCGTCAGGAGAGCGTGAACACAAAGCAGGCACAGAGCAGCTCTAGTCGCAGGTTTCTGCCCAACCCCACTCTAAATGTGGCACTGCTGCCCCCAAGATGACTTCTTGCTTAAGGGGCAACGACCCCAAGTTTGTGTCCAGTCCTGCAGGAATCCCCCACAGCAACCCACGGAACTACATCATTGCCTGTTCTGAACGGCCAGAGAAATCTGGATCCCATCCAGTTCCAGTGAGAAGGCTTCAAGAAACCTGACAAATTGGCCAGCTCCATTAATGCATTCTTTACTTTCCTAGCTATCTTAGTTTCATTACTTGAGGAACGCCTCATTCTCCTTCTCAAAACTTCTTTTTTTTAATCTCATATAAACAGTTAACGTGATTGAAAAGTTATTTACCCAAGATGAGTCCAACCATGGAACTCAGATAACCAGTGCCACTGCCAAGATTCAAAAATGACAGCCCTGGTTGCAGATCCAAAGCTTCCATCACCTCAGAGTAAATGCACGGTGCCGAGAGATGAATATTTCCATGCTTCCAAGCCAAGTCCTTGTAGGCGTTGTCTTTGAACTCTTCCAGGTAATAGTCTGCTCGATCGATGGCTCGGAATGCCTGTTCTACCAGTTCAGTCCGGATGTATTGTGCCTCCTTCAGGTTATCAATTAACTCATCGTTGTCTTCTCCTGCACTCACTGCACCTCCCATCCTCAAGAGTTTTCTGTAAGCTCTAAAACTAGAAGAAGAATAAAGAAAAGTGAGGTTTAGAGCGTGCACTTGAACACTAAGTTATGTAAGAAGTACTTTTGAGAGACCTTTAGGTACTCCAAGGACCACAACCCCAGAAAAACATTCCCCTCAGCACCCCCATCCCCCACTCAAACAATGAAAACCAAAATGCAGCAGATCTGGCATCTAGTACCTGACACTAGTGGGGGGAGGAATCACAATAGACAATTTAAACGGGCAATGCCTGTCTTCAAACACCACCACCCTTTTCCTGGCCTGTCAGCTTTTCCACTGAACCCTTTTCTGTAAAGGATTATTCTAGTTCCTGTGCTTATAGGTCATTTTTCACTGCAAATCCAGCCAACAGTGCAAGTTTGGCTCGTCAGTCAGAATTCCTGCCACACACAGACTTTCTATCTCTAATAGCATTAAGGGGAAATTAAGAGATTAAGACACAGGCAGCAAGAACCTGGAAAAAAAACCCTCAAATTATATTTTCTTTGAGCAAGCATCAGGGAACTCATTTTACAGAGGGTAAAAAAAACCCCTGAGCCTGAGTACAAGCTTGCTTATTGCAGCAAAAACACTTTCACACAGCTCATCCTCTGAGCTTGAGGCACCATCATTAGTAAAGCACTTAATGATACAAGCAACAACTGCAGAGAGAGTTTCCACTGAAGCCTGTGGAATTTCTTCTGTCCTCTTAAGCCCTAGATGAGCTAACTCCCAACTTGGAAACACTTCAGTGACACAGATTTATGAATGACAAACAGGTCTTGACTTCATCATCTCCAGCTTGTTGGTGTCGGGGAAAGAAAAGCAAAGACCTTCCTTGATTGTGCCTTATGCTAAGCGTGGCTACGTGCTTGATGGATAAAATATCTCTAAGTTCTAAAGGAAAAGGTACAGGGGGAGAACGTAGAAGAACTTAGCACTCAAAATGAATCCAGTTTTTCTTCTCTTGCCATATCTTAAAAGAAAAAAAAAAAGTCCTTTTCCGAAAACACAAGGTGATTGTTTAAAACAAAATGTATTTCCTTACAAGGCCTTTCTCTGCTCACAAGCAGCAGCTTTAGAGTTCATTCCTGGGAGCAGAAGATCTGCCTAGAGCTTAATTGTTGGGGTTTGTTTGTTACATTCAGCAAGAGCAAATCGGACACTTTCATTTTCAGAGGAGACAAAGAAAAGCTCCGGGAGTCTAAGGAAATGTCACCGTTATTCAAAGAAACACCATCCTGATTACCTGTAGACACACACCAAACAGGACAGACTTAGGCAGAGGACTCCAGCCAGTTTTTAATACAGTCATGACTCAAAACACATCAATCCAGTTCCAGACCATTAATAAAAGAAATTAAAATGCCATCACTCTCCTTTCCATAGTAACTCCTTCATTTTCTCTAGAAAAAAATGATTGTGTTTTATTAGTTCACAGTGGAAGAACCTCAAGTTGAAGGTGAGTTCATCAGTTTGATTATTTTTTCTTCTCTTACATACACATCAAGTCGTTGTATCTGCACACACAGAGCTGCTTATCTCTTTGGTCAGTATGTTTTATATAACATCCTGCATGAAAATATTCTCTTCCCTGAGGGGGCTGATTCCCTTGACATTCTTTTGCTTATTTGGTTCTTAAGCTTGCTTCTTTCTTCCCCTTTTTTGCTATTAAAAGAAAAAAAAAAAATCTACATTTTTACATTTAAAGTATGAATAAAAAGTTGTGCCTTTAACAGCATTCCACTTAGGATCCCAGATAAATTCTTTGTGATGTACTCAAGCTCTACTGGGACAACTGGTCCAACCTGGTTTTAGCTCAGCTACATGATCAACAATGTTCTTCCACATTCTACAACACCGAAGAGATTCCTCTAATGAAATCAAGGAATATCCAAGTTGTGGCAGCTGTCAGTTCCTTCTGAAATGATGACTTCTAGTGGACACTAGCTTGCTTCCAATAAAACCATGGTTTAGATGCAAAACATAGAACCCTGGCATTTCAATTCCTCTCGGGATAATCCCACTTCTTTAACCTTGTTTCTCCTCTCCTGCTGGAAGTGGGAACCAAGGCTACGAGTGGGACACGTATTCAGCTTGGTTTAAAACAAGACCTCCTCCCTCCGCTCCAGTGAGCGCAGCTGCACTTTGACAGGTCCAGGTAAAGCACAGATTTCAATGAATCTGAGCAGGGACAATATTTCCATGCAAAAAAAAAATGATCTTTAGCTGATCACAACACAGGTATAAAACCGAGCAGCCTTTCAGCACTGAAACATCCCTCCAATTGCTCAGTGTCATCTTCCCCTTTAAGAAAAAGAAAACAGATAAAAAAAAAAACAGACAAACAAAACAAGCCTGCCATGAGAAGCTGCATTCAGAGGCGTGAAACAAAACCCTAAAATTAAAGCGATTTCTTCCGAGGCTAACACCAGCAGATGCAGAAGGGAAGCCTCAAAACAATACACAAGGCACAAAACTGCAATTCTTCACCCCAACAGATTTCCAGGGTAATCCCGGCTCTGACATAATACGCTCGAGAAGCAATAACAAAGGTGAGGCTATTTACCGATTAACAGGAAAAAAAATAACAAACCAGTAAAGTTACAGTTGACCCAGCTTTCAGTCCGACCCCTTCTAGCCCTCTCAAACAACAAATTACAACCCCCCACGCCACATTAGCTCCATCACTACCCGCTTTATCAGGCTGCTGCCGAGGAAAGCGAGGGGGAGAGTGGGAGGGCGGCCTGGGAAAGGCCGATGCTGACACCATCCCCCTCCCGCCTTCACTCCACCTGAACGGCCCCGCTCTCCCCACAGCCCCAGGCCGCCCTCACGGGGACGCGGTGTTGGGGGTGGAAGCCCGCACAAGGGCCACGTCCCCACCGCGGGGTACCCCAAGCAGAGGAGGGAACGCCGGTGCCTCAGGAAGGCCGCGGGGCAGCGCTGAGGGGGCCGCGGCCTGAGGCGAATGGAGTAGGGGGGAGATGGGGGGGGGAGGGTTAGTGCTGCAGCGGCCCGCTGAGGCCAGGTCGAGCCGGGACCGGCCGCAGCTCAACGAATAGCATCTCCTTGCCCCGCAGCCGTACCTGAGCGGCGGGTTGCGGGGAGGGGGGGGGGGAAGCCCGCCCGCTGCGCCCCGGGCCCGGGGGGAGCGGGGGCGGTCCCGCCGCGCGCGGGCGCGGGAAACCCCGCACGGCGGGGCG
>JANHFX010012354.1:2425-15958 GCA_027560015.1 Chloroceryle amazona
AGAGCAGGAGACTCCACAACCTCTCTGGGCAGCCTGGGCCAGGCTCTGTCACTCACAGTGCAGAAGTTTCTCCTCATTTTGAGGTAGAGCTTATTTAAGATAATATCACAACAACAACTCCAAGCAGCTCAATTCTAAGGAGCCCAATTATAAATTCCTCAGCTTTTCAAAACAATTTGTGTCTTAGCAACATGGTCTTTCAGCTCGTTCCTGTTATCCAGCCTTTGCTGCAAAACACGGGTGAGTGTATGCAGATAAACAAGCCTCCATTAGAAACACTGCATCTGCCATTAGTTATTCAACTAATTCCTGATCAGTTTTGCTATCCCATAACAAAGTAACACACTCTGCTGTATCATTTAAACTCTTTTAAAAGCAATCATGTTGCAGGACTCCAATATTTACACTAGTCTGCACTTCCTGACCTCTGAGCAGAGTTTCAGCAAGGAAGAGAATTACTCCCCACATTACCTTCAATCTTCTTTTCTGGAGTGTAGGAAGCTGCAGAAGCCACCTGACATTTGGCCACCAAGAACATGGCACAGCCTTTGTCCAGCACAGCTCCGTGGGCCAAGACTGGTTCTATGGCCATGTGCAGAATATTCAGGGCTTGTTCAGGGATGCCAAGGATCAGCTGAAAGAGAAATAGTTGCTGGTCTAATACTGGAAGCCACTGGGGAGAGCAGCTTCTTCAGAGAAGACCAACGTAAGCCCCATCTGTTTCTAATAACACAGTGCATTGCAGACAAGGTTGTAAACATTTTTTCCACATCATCTTCTTTTAAATCTAAACTTATTAGTAGACCTGAGCTGCTCTCAGCAACAATTAGGCACTGCTTCTCCCCTGCAGTCAGTGCCAACAGCCACGTCTCTGCCAGCTCAGAATAAACTCTATCACTGAACTCCATTGCAGGCATTATTTTTAATTCAAGCACATGCCAAACTGTGCTACTAGAAAACCAAAATACCAGCATAAAAAATAACTGCTGAAGGAATAAAGGCAGAGCCATTTACGCTTGCCTTTATTATATGCAATAACTACAGATCTTAGTGATCACATGAAACTCAGCTTTTATTAACTTCCTCAAAAGATTTTACACTTAGGATATACTTCTTCAGAATCAATAATTTAATTCCAACAAGGTCGTGTTCTTAAATCTCACAGGAGTATAATCAGTATCCAGATCTCCAGAATAAACACTGCCCTACAGCCCTGAGAAACCAGACATCAGAGGTACCTGGGAGAAAGCCAAGTTGAGCACAGTTTCAGAAGCCAAGTACTGTAAACTGTATTCTCGAGAGAGGGCAAGAGCCTGCAGCAGGACAGGCAAGGCTATGGTGTGGCACGAGGATCTCCAGTAGAGCTCTGCTATCGACAGCAGTACACTGACCAAAACAGGGAGAAAAGAATTACAAACATTTCCTTTTGATGAAAAACATCCACTCATTTCCCAAACACTTATTCCATCCACACAGGCATTGATTTTATTATGAATTATGTTACTGCATATACAGTAAATGTCAATTACACCCTTAAGAGATGCCACTGACATACAAAAGATTGAACAGCCCAGTAACTGTTCCAAGCTGCAGCTACACACACACGTTTCTATTTCCTATCTATTTTGGATGCAGTGTTCCCTTCTTCCTTAAGTCATCAAGGAGCTTTAAAAGAAGTTTGCTACCTTTTAGTTTACGTAGAGGACCAGGTTTCAATTCCACAATATTTTGAGGATTCCTCCAAATTAATAAATTAATAAGTGAGTTTATTTTGAAATCTCCAGATCATAGCTGGTAATCTGAGGCCTAGTGAGCTCTGAACACGGATAAATTGACACGGCTGATTCTAATCACTGCCAAGTGCTTTTAATAGTCTGAAAATGAAACAATCTTACCTAATCACCATCTCGGTGTTCTTGATTTTCTGGCAGTGGATCAACAATTTCTGCAAAAGTTTGTGTGCCTCTGACATCTGATTTTGGGCTTTCAGCACAATGGCTTTTCTGCCGCGGTAGAAAGCAAACATCACCCATTGCATTTTTCTCTTTTAGATACAATTCTGCTACTCAAAACACAGTAAAATAGGACTTGACAAAGAGGACACACCCCACTTACAGCGGCATCTCTGACTCTGACAACTCACAGGCAGAAAGGATTGAATTCATAGAACAGCTTTAGATAGAAAACAAAAAACCAAACTGGAAGGCCGAGCAGGCAGCAGAAGTGGGAGGACACCCCAGCTAGAGAGCACAAGTCATTATTTGTGAGAAAAACAGGCATGAGGTAAAGCAGCTAAAATTGGCTCGAGCTAACAAGGATGTGAGGCAACAGGGAAAGAGGGAGAACAGGGAACTAAGAAACAATGCACAGCAGTAGGGGTGTGTACAAATGACAAAGGCCCTGAACCCAGACACTGAGCAGATGTTTAAAGCTCAGGGGAATCACAGACAGTCCAATTCCAGAAGGAAAAGCATCAGGTCCTCCCCAGCCTGAATACTGATCTTCTGGCTTGCTGGTACTGGTCGTGGGTTTAGATGTTTGGAAAATCAACAAGAAGTGGCTTTTGACAGCAAGTTGTTTCCCACACTCACCAAACAGCAACTTTTAACCCTTACCTATTTTTAACACGTCACTGTCATTTAGAAACAAGAACCCAATAAATGAGAGAAAAATCCCATCGTTCCGTTTTGTAGGGCACAGATGAAGACACTCAAGCTCAGACCAGGCCCGAGAGCCTCCACTACATGACAGAAAATTCTGCTTCGTGCTGAGCTTTGAGTACAGTCCCCACGGTAGATACTGAAGAAATATTTTGTGTTCTCACAACTGATCTACAGCTCTAGAAGTGCACCAACCTCAGCACTGCTACACCAGCTCCTCGTATGTCCAGAGAAACAACTAGAAATTATTACTGCAGGACATACTCGAATGGAATAAGCAGTAGAGATTTCACATGACCAGAATTAGTGCTGGAAAGGGAAGAACACGTAAGCACACGTGGCTGACAGCAAGCCTTTTGTTACAGCTTTCATTCTCCTGATCAGACACAGACACAGATCCATGATTTCTTACCTGTATGCACCTTCAATGCTGTTAAGTGCTGTAATTCCTGCGACGAGAGAATCTGCTACATGATACCTGCCATCGTTCATGGCTCTCTCAAACTGTATTTTCTGATCAAACAGCATCCAGAGCTAAACAAAGAACACCCAGCAACAAGTTTTAGAAGTTGTGCCTGCTCATTTTTTGAGTTTTCTTTTCCCCTGGGGATATTTATGTCTAGATGCAAATAACTCTACTGTCCAATTACCAGGTTTACTAAATTACTGTCCTCCACAGAAATGATCAGGTCTGGATTAATGTTACAGTAGCAAAGTTTGCCAATTTGACTGCATTTTAAGTGAAAAATAAAAGCTCTTTTACATCATTATTAATGCTTTCAAAGAGTTGACTTGCACTGTAACAAAAAGAGAAGGACCAAACTCTATTTAATGGAATCTTCCACACTTGAGTGTAAATATTACCTTACAGAACCACGTGTTAAAGTGTTTCCGAGTCACACAAACCCCAGCCTATTCTCCCTGTTCTTTCTGGATTGAAATGTATCAAAATAAGTAGGACTAATTAAACAGAACTTTGAAACTCCAAATCAACACGAAGCATTTAATGCCTGTAGGTGCTCATGAAGGAGATGCACCTTCCTTTGTCAATGACATTTTATTTAACTAGCTTTTTCTTAGGAGGCTGTGGTGAGGTAAATGTCTCACCGGTCTTAAGACAACAGAGGAATCTTTTTCATGCTTTGGTAGAGAAGTTTATGCCACCGTGAGGTCACGGGCCAAGTCAGATTAGCAAATGTATAGCCCGAGGCATAGGGAGGAGAGAACTCAAATGCAATGGAATTCAGATTCTATTGCACAACAGTTACATCAGTTACAGGCTAAATGATAAATATTCTACCTGGGCATGCTGACTGCTGGGGGGGAATCTTTCCTTCAGGTGTTTCAGTATTTCAGATGCAGCTGCAAAGTACCCCTGGAACACAGAAGCAGCACGCTGGTTAAACTACACTGGGCGAGGGAAAGAACTTGCCAAGCAAAATCTCCGCATTTTCTTCGCCCCCGAAGCAGACAAGAAAAGCAGAACAAAACAAGAGTCGAGTCTCGCCTTCTCTGTCAGTAACACCCACGCATCCTCTCACATTTAGTGCAACTAGCCATAAAACTCACCTGCTCTGCATGTAGCTCAGCCAGGTGACACAATACCACGGCGAAGGACTCCGTGTTATTCTGCTGAACGCCCACGTTCACAGCCTCCAGACTGTTCATGCTCAGCAGTGTCTGGGCTTGTTGAAGTGCCATGGTGCTTGTGTAAGAGAAACATCTTTAAGCTTTCAAACAACAACCAAGCACCATTTTTGATCAATGGTCTTGTTATGACAACAGTCTACATTTTCTGGTAAGCCAAGGAGGGGCCTGGGGTGAATGCAAACCTGTAAAACAACTGCCATTCAGGCACTCTGGACTACGCAGGCACATCCAGTGCTACACTCGGAAAGCTGCACACAGGCTAAGCACAGAGATGCTGGCAATGTGGGCAGAGGAACAATCCATGCACTATTTATCACTGCTAAATGGAAACTCCATCTCTTCACCAGGATGCGTTTTAAAGGAACGTAAGCGGAAGGAAAAAACCTGTGCTCAGCCTGTCCTGAATGGCAGCCTGATTGCTTTGTTTCAGTGCAGCGGGGAGGCAGAGTCACTTGTTACACCTCTATAAATAACTCTAAATGCATTACGTGCTAACAAGTACAGTGAGCTAACCCAAGAGTTCAGAAGAACCAAAATACCTGCGGCCATACAATCTCCAAATGGCAGTCTTCTGGGCTATACTAATGTCAATAAGCTCTGACAAGCTGTGTTTCCAGTGCAACAGATCGGAATCTTTTAAGGCATCCATTAGTTTGTTGGCAGCCTTTCCTGCGAAAGCTCTTTGCTGAACCAAGGACTGTATTCCCAGGGAAGCAAGGTACTGGGAAGAAGAAGGGAAAAATACCAACAGCATTGAAAGACGGGAGAGTGCATGATGCTTTTACACCAATGCTTTGCAAATTACACTGGAGGAAGAGTTCTAAACTATGAAGAAAAAAACAAAAAGCAAAAGAAAAACCAGCCAAAGAAAACAAGGTGATGTTGTTCAGCACAAAGGAACAGTGCTCCAGGCATTTCTTTAAATACCCACCTATGCACACCCACACATATGTGAATGCCATTCTGTTAGATGGGAGAGGTAATTTCCACTCCCCCACACAGAAGTCTTCAAGAAGATGACAAGACTTGTACCTGAAATGGCTGTGAAAACACAGAGCCTTCCCTCCCCCTCCCTCTCCCCACCAAGCAGCCCTGTCTGCTCTCATCTCCCACCAGCAGCAGGCTCCGTGCCTTTTAGAACAATCTCTTAACAAAGAGATTGCAGATCCTGGGGAAGACAGAACTCGGGGGCAACAGCCAACAGATTCAGGGCACAAAACAAAGGGGAGGGTGCATTGCAAGATTTCACAAGAACCCTACAAGTAAACATGTGTTCAAAGCCCTGCCAGAGGCACCAGCACCGAGTTGTAGGCAAGGAGGGGGCACAAGAACCCCCTCCTTGAGCACCAGCAGATTGTGCTACAGGCCTAAGGCTGAAATGGTGCTTGGGGCCAGGTGAGTAGCCACACAGAGTTTGTCTGCCTGAAAAACAAACAAGTTAGAAGGAAAACCAGTTAAAAACCAAACAGGTTAGAAGGAAACCCGGTGAGCCTTGCAATAGCTCACTGGCTTTAAAGCCACTGAACTGTGGTTTGTTAATATGAAGAGTAAACATAATAGAAACAGCTGGATTTTAGAGAGTTAAAATAGATTCGTGTAAATTCAGCTACATATTTTGAACAGACCAGCCACAAAATCCCAAACCCCATCCTGCACACTCCCCATACCACATGTTTGTCCTAGAATAAAGGTAAATGAAATGGACTTACCGGCAACCCAAAGTGTAAAGATTTGTTCACAGAGTGCTCCAGCAGAACACAACTATCAAATATCTTCTGCTCCAAGATGTACAACCAGCTCTAGCAAGGCAGAAAGAGTGAAAGTCTCATTGCAAAAAGCTAATGGCTGCAGCACTTCTTTCTCTTTTATGCACAGAATGCAACAACCGCAAAAATAATTAAAAAAATCACTGGGAATACAAATCACTCTTCAGAATTATTATGATACTAAGGAAACTTCTTTTAAATGATGCACAGCAAAATAATTCTGAAGTGCAGCTCTGCTGGGACAATGGCCAGCCAGCAGCCAGTGCTGGAGGTCCAGAGTAACGCACTGAAACGCCAGCGTACGGGTAACTGTGGAAAGCAGTGTCTCAGGAGTTTGATACCACCAGTGTCTCAGGAGTTTGATACCATTGGTGCCCGTTCATTATAACAAGAATATTAATTACTTGAAATATACAGAGGAATCCAAGTGACTCCAAGTCACACTTTGTTTGCTCAAAAGGAGGCTCACTACTCTTTGAGAATCCAGCAGACACTAAGGAGGTAGTTTATGAAATACTTTGTCTCTTTAAAAGGCCTAAGACTAAATGTTGAGCTTGGTGTTGAGATCTCTGTACTCTGGGATCACAACTCCAGTTAAGAAAGTAATCTGGAGCTGCAACAAAAATCATCACACGACCTCCCTACAGTTCATTGCTGCGTGACCCATCTGCCCGAAGCAACATCACCCGGCTGCTGGACAGTCCCATTTAGATGTCTGCTGTGTGTGAGGAGGTACCACTGAAAGAGCAGATCTGCAACAGCCTCCTGAGCTAAGGCTTGGCCGACAGAGAGACAACCTCCCCTGCAACACAGTTGTCTTACCAGGCAGTGCTGCAAGCAAACGTGGTCGTTAGACTCCTGTGCAATTCGGATGGCTTCCTGAAGTGCGAGTTCAGCCTGCTGGCTACCAGCAGACAAAAAGAGAGACCACATTAATATCCCCACAGTGCTTCAAACACAGCATTACAATACAGAGGAATACTGATCTAAATTATGCATACTGCACTCAAAAGGTAACTCTGATTTAACAGACTGCTGAAAACCCCCCCTGTCCTTTCCTCCTAGCACTTCAGCAATATAATCCAGTCTTGAGGATAATAAGCAAGATGGCATCTGAAAGTCACAACAAAAATGCAACTGCAACCCTAAGTGGGTTTCAAACCCTGTACCTGCCACTGTGCCAAGTTACTGTTGGAACAGGAGCGGTGTTAAGCGTCTGCTTGTGCAGGAAATGTTGTTGCTCTCAATTTTACAGTCGTCCTTCCCATCTCCAGTTCTTTCACATGATGCATCCAGGCAGCAGTCAATAAATGTGAACCATAGATGGAGATGGCTAAACTGGCTTGATCAATAAAATAACACCCTCACTGGGGCATTTTAAAATGAAAAAAAGCCCAGATGGTGTTTTGATTATTATTATTCTGCCTCCAAATCATCAGCTCCATGTTGATTTGAACGTTAACAGAAACCCAACCACACTCTCTTGAAAATATAGCTGAAAATAGACATTTGGGTCCACTGACCTTTTTGAGGCTGTGGAAATGTAGCAACTGAGAACTTAAATGGAGCGAGTGCAGAGGAGGCAATGAAACTGGTGAAGGGCCTGGAGAATAAATCTTATGAAGAGCGATTGAAAGAGCTGGGACTGTTTAGTTTGAGGAAGAGGAGGCTGAGGGGAAGACCTCATCACTCTCTACAGCTGCCTGAAAGGATGTTGTAGAGAGGATGGTGCTGGTCTCTTCTCACAGCGATAGAACAAGAGGGGATGGATTCAGCTGCAACAGGGGAGCTTTAAACTGGACAGTAGGGAAAAAATTTTCAGAGCAAGAGTAGTCAGGCACTGGAACAGGCTGCCCAGGGAGGGGGCCGAGTCACCATCCCTGGATGTGTTTAAGGGATGTTTGGATGTGGTGTTGAGGGACATGGTGTAGGGGTGAACTTTTCAGAGCAGGGTTAATGGTTGGACTCTATGATCCCAAGGGTGCTTTCCAACCTGAATGATTCTCTGAATTTCAGTTGTGCCCAACAATATCTTCACTTACTAATGGCCAAAGCGACAGTGCAGCGCAGCGAGATTCAGAGCAGCGTATCTCAGGCTCCGCCCGTAACCTTCGTCCCCGTTGCTTTTGCTTTCTGCTCCAGTGAGAATTAAACGGTCGAAATAATGAAGGAGGCTGTGTGTTGAACTGAAGACATCTTGCACTCTGAGACTGTTTAAGTAGCTTAAATAATGCTAAAAAAAATGAAGCAAAATCAGCTTTAACTACACAGAACTATTAAAACAAAGGTTTTGTTTGTAATTACTCTGTATTTTCTCACTGAGAAGATCACCTAACAGGTGTCACTGTGAAACACTGGCTGGCCAGCAAATCGGGCAAGCAGAGCACAGAGGAGGATTTCTGGAGTTGTGAAGTCCAGCCCCTGCTACAGGCAGCCCTTTCAAGGATATGTCTCCAAATAGGAGCAAGGAAACCCTGTCAATCTCAGCCCAGGGCTACTGGGAGGAAGAGTGATAAAGTAAAGCATGAAAGAGTTGACTGGGAACTCAGGGAACTTGCTCAAGAATAAATTGTTGAGGAACAAGGTGAACGCTCACAGCACAGGTCTGGAACCAGCCCTCAGCATGAGTTGTTTGTTGCTTTCAGTATAAATTGCTATTAAGCACCAGAAGGAAAGTGAACATCCGTAAACAAAATCAACAGATACTGCACTTAATACTGATATTTAAACTGTGGAAGTATGAAATTGTGGGTAAAAAGAAATGGTTTCGATTTAGTTCAGCAAGAATGGCAAAATTAAGAGGATTATATCTGTTCATAAAGCTGGACGTGGCTTAATTAGGGTTTCTGTATCTTCAGGAGTTTCAGGCTGAATTACTAAACATTTACATGCAACTTACTCACCATTTTATCATCTGCTTATATTTCAATATGGAATAAATTACTCTCAAATAATTCCATCCTAGAGATAAGAAATCCCTTTACAGCCCTTTTGGATGAAGAAAAAGACACTTACTGCTTCAGCAAAGTCTGGATTAAATTTTAACAAGTTGTTCAATTCCTTTTGTAAAGATGCCGGAGTAAGAGCCTTTGTTTCATCATTCTTTAATAAAGAAGCCTGGAATACAAATTGAAAACTGAAAGTGAGATAAGTAACTCAAATTGAAGGGTTACAAATATATTTTGATACATACTTGTCAGTTTGTTATCTGCTCAGAGAGAACATTAAAGGAGATTTTGTAACAGCTCTGTCTACTGTGACGCTGGAACATCAGTGGCACTTTTATTCTATACCATATTGTAGCATTCTCTTTCCAGAGATCAGAGAGACCGAGTACAAGAAAAGCTTATTCGAAGGACTGTTTCAAAGTACTTAAAAGGATTCTAAGTTTTTCTTTGAAGAACAGGACAGATCACTCACTGGAATTACATGTATCTTCTCACACAAAAAGTCAGGAAAATAAATAAAAGTAAACCCATCGTTTGGCACGGAGATCAATTAATAAAAAATTACAATAATCTGGTTACTAGAAGAAGCATTACTGAATACTAAAAAGACTTCAAACTTCAGAACCTTCCTAAACATCCCAATTCGCCCCCAATACTCCAATTAGGAGGAGAAAAAAAATATACACAGTGCTAAGATCCTCTGCATAAATCACTCCAGCTCAAAACCACACTGGAACAGAAAGTCACTGCCATTAAAACCCACACCTTGCGCAGGGTCACCGCAGCCGGTCTCGTCTTCTCCTTCAATCCCATTTCTAACTCTCCTCCTGGATAACGGGTGCCCTATTCTCCATGTGTTTAGGGAAGTTGAAGTGCCAGTAACTGGAGCTAGATCACAGGGCTTTGTGTGCCTGTGGTGCCAGCAACTGGAGTGGGGACCATAGATCAGAGAGCAGCAGGCGTCTGTGATGCCAGCAACCGGAGCAGGTGAGTATGTGTGGCAGTGGGTGAGCACTGGTGAACAGCAAGCTGGACTAGGCACCAAGCTGGATAAGAACCTTGGGAGACAAGTACTGAAAGAGCTGCAAGACTGGGCCAGATGCTTATCTCTGAACGAGACCACTGGATAAAGCTCAGGCTAACCAGGAGGTCCCAAGCCAAGAGATGGAGAGACAGTGGAGCCTTTGAGTCAGCACATTTGTGTGTCATGTCCTTCTCCTGGAGGCAACTAGAGACAAGACAATCCAGGGGCTACTTGATAAACTGAGCATATAAACCCAGTTACTGGTGGAACTGAGAGAGAGCATGTGCACATGGACCTTCAACCTCATCAGCTGGAGCGGGGAACAGGGCAACAGACAGCACATTCAGCCTGCACACTGGTTGCACTGGGGGTCATGGAGCTGCAGGAGCCTGACCACGATCAGCCTACTGGATTCAACAACCCCGTAAAGAACGGGACGGAGAAGTTACTCTGAACTTTTACAATGTCTCTGAAATATCATTATACATATTCTATTTTTTTAGCAAGCTATTAGAAGCGTGCAGTGCACTTACTGACATTTGTGCCCATCTCTGTTTCTGCTCCATTTTGTACTTACCAGCTGAAATCATCAACAAAGCTGCACATTTCAGACAGCAAAACTCAGCCGTCAGAAGGGAAGGGACCTTCTCAGAACCAAATATCATCAGGTGGTGCACATGTCTAGAGAAAACACTTCTAGCCCCAAGTGCTCATACTGAGTAACTACATGTAAGAGATCAACAACAGATCGAAGAAAACATCAGGTCGACACCTGTGCATAAACCTGAAGGAGAAATTCATGCTATGGATCATTTACTCGATTTTACTCAGAATTAACATACCTGCTGGGAGAGAAAATACTCTGCTTGTTTCTGGGAAAGAGGCCCGCTGCAAGATATCTCTTCTTCCCTGTTAAGAAGCACTCTGGTTAGAAACAAGGGCAATGAAACGGAATACAAGGAAATACTTCTCATCAGACACTCCACACTTTTTTGATTTATAAAGTTTTATGAGAGATTTAGAGCTCAAAGCATGAAACTAAAAGGAGAAAACAGAGTAGTAAAATCTACTACATCAAAGTTGGTGATCCCAGGGATTTCACCCAGTTTAGCTGTAACATTCACAGTGACTGTGGTCACTGGGGTTGAAGGTTACCCTAAATGCACACGGAACTCCAGAGAAAGAGCACGCAGAAGACTCAGGGTTGACATGTTCAAATGGCTCTGTTCTCTCTTTCTTCTGAAGACGGCCACGGTGAAATGACCTGGCACTCTGGCCATGTACACCACCCCAGAATACAGCTGTTCTGCAAGAGCAGACAGATGTTTATGCCGTGGAAAGCCAGGAGCTCGGGCACACAGCCAGGCTCCAAAAGCTGAGCGGACTCGCGCCGTAGCAGAGCAGGCAGGAGCACACGTTTATAGAGAGTTTAGAAAGCGTATTTAAATACATGGATACACCAAATGCTTTTAAGATCATTCTTCCAGTGGAAAATCACTGTAGCGGGTGAAATGTCTCAATATTTGCTGCTTGGTTTTGACATAAAGAGATGCAAGTTCTTTTCTTTGGAGAAGAGAAACCCAAACCATTAAGGCTCACTTTTCCTTAGTGAGCAAACCTTTCCGTGCTGGAAGCAGGAGCGACCCCTCTGACAGCTTTAGCACATCACCCAGAGCAGACACTCGGCAGCGGGCGGTACAGGAGGGAACTGTGGGCAGCATCTGGCCTTCAGCCTGCGATTCCTGTGAGGAGGAGGCACTGCCAGCTTCTCAGGGACACAGCAGAACCGCCGCCGTTCACAAGCGTCACCACACGGTGGCACTGAGGAAGAGGAGAGGCCACCACCAGCTCTGCCCGCGGGGAAGAGGCTGGAACAAACCCACAGGATGACAGGAGCTGTCGGGATATGGCTAGCGACAGGGCAGGCACAGCGCCCACATCCACATTCCTGAGTTTGGCAGGTTAACAGGAGCAGCACCTTGAGCTGGACACAGCTTAAGTTTAGTCTGATTTGTACAGAAGCCATCTGAAATAAAACAAATCATCTTCAGGACTGGGAAAGGCTTTAATATTCATATATCACCTGAAAGGTCCATCAAGCTCTTCTTTCTCCATTTTCCCCTCCAGCTCCTCGGTGTTGGTCAGCTCCATGTCGCTCTCATCAATCCCACTCTTTTTCTCATCGTTTTGAAAGTACTGCTGCAGTGCAGTGTAAAGTTTATACACTTGACTAAAGGAAAGCTTGTTGTATGCCAAGATCATATGACGCAGAAACAGACCTGCAAAGGACAACATCTGTTAGGACAAGCTGCCTGGAAGGCTGCTGCTCAGAGAGGAGACTAGAAACCACAATAACCAGAAGTTTTTAAATCATGTGATTTCATTTAAGTGTCTCATCTCAGCCTACCAGGATAGAAAGTTGATTTTGGAGGCTGGCAATCTGGCATTAATTTAGTGGCAGATCTCACAGGCTGTCTGATCACAGCCAAAACCATGAAGAACTGATGTAAAAATATGGGAGAGCGTGAAACATCTGAGCAAGAGAACAATCGTATTACACAAGCTCTACACCTCACCAAAAAATGAACACCAGAGCTGCATCCTGAGTGAATTACACCACCAAGAAGATAGCACATCAGATATAGCTTATGGATAACAATTAGTTACCTACTACACTTGTTTTATGAACTTCTGGCTCTGTCCCTGTAAAGGAATCTGAAAGATCATCAAAAAATTGTTCCATGTCTTTCAATTCTCCTTCTGCCATCAGTTTTAACCTAAACAGGGAAAGAAAAACACATTTTTTTAGTGTATGAATAACACACATCTTTATTCTTCTATTATTCTAGTAAATATTCTTCTGTGTCTGGTATAGATGAGTAAACACAAACAGAACCAAGCGATAACTAATTCATTAGGCTCAGAGAATGTTTATTCTCATGAGCCAAATCAAAATGTATTAAATAATAATGAGACAAATAATAAGTTTGTGGGTTTTTTTCCTCCTTTAAAAACTTCTTTTAATAAGAGAACAATCAGAACAGATTGTTATTCACTTAACAGAACAATCAGAAACCCAAAGCAGACTGTTTTTTTTTAAAGCTGTTGCTGTTCAGTGAGTTAACCAGGATCAAAACACATCTTCTGGAGCATAGAAACTTTAAACCAGAGGGCTCAGGTGTTTGCTTTCTGTGTCTGTCTGAACTTACTGATGTGAACTAAGAAAACAGTGGATTTTTTTTTCTCCAAATGTCTGACTTTTTTCAAGGATGCATTTCCACATTTCAGAGCACGTCTGCAGAGGTACCAGAGTAGATCTCGGCAACTCAGAGCACGCACCCCCTCACTTTATCACCTTTCACAGAAACACCGTTTGTAGCAGCGGTGTTCTCCTGTTTCCAGCCCAGCCAGACTGCAGAGGGAAGGGATTAACCGGACCTCAGGCCACAGCAGCAGGGAAACCCCGCTCGCTGCGACTTCGCACC
>JANHFX010012356.1:0-34991 GCA_027560015.1 Chloroceryle amazona
GCCGGCCGGGCATCCCCGGCGGGGCGGAGCGGGGCGGAGCGCGGCCGGACGCGGGGGTCCCGCGCTGCTGGTGGAGGCGGCTCAGCGGAGCTCGGCCCGCTGCTCGGGAAACCGTCCCGCCTTCCGTGGCTGGACCCTGCTCTGGTCGGGGACCCGCGGTGCCGCCTGGGCCGGGAGCCTTCGCTTCCCGAGGGGCAGTCGGGAGGGGAGTGGGCAAACCCTGTGTGCGAGTCCGAGCCACGTGGGATTTCTCTGCTCACTGGTGCCGACAGCCTCACAGGGGTCTAGCACATTAGAGAGGGCCGGCCGTCTGTCTGTCCGTCTTTCTGTCCATACTAAAAAGCAGGACAGGTTTGTCCTTGAGTTCCATTTACCAACCCATAGCTTCCACCTGTATTAAGTGAGGCTCTTGCCTCTGCACGCACTCTGCTGTAGATACAGACAAACTTACCTTATAGCAGGTTTGGTTTTAAAAATCTCATTAAAAATTTGCCAGAAAGTAACATTTGTTGTCTGCTTAGACATTTAACCCTCCAGATTTTTTGTGTGAAAGGTAAAGGATTCTGCAACAGCATTCTCTGCTGTGAATGTACAGCCAGAGAATATCTTTGAAAAACAGCAGTTGACCCAAGACAAGAGACCATGGCTTTGTGTCTACACCCTGTTGCCATGTCAGTGCTGCGGGCATCGCCTCTGTAAAAGGGCAGCGATCTGCCTAATAATTCTCTAAAATGCATAAAACCAGACTGCAGGGCAGAGAGGAAATTACCCCGGGACATCCTGGGAAGCCCTGGAAAGACCTACAAACAAAAGTAAGAAAAGTCTAGAATGAGCTAGAGGAAAGATAAAGCTTGAAAAACAATTAACGTGAGGAAAGCACAGAATGGTCTCTCAAGTGCTGTGAAGGCCTCTTGTATTTGAATACCTCATTAAGCAGCTGCATGGGAGTTGAGCATCTAAATTCCTTAAAATCTGGCCCCAAATAACTAAGATTTTAAGCTGTCTGAAAAGGGAAGCAATCTTCTGTTTCAGGATATGAAAATACGGGATGAGCAGTTACTTTCCACTCCATGTATTTAAGATTTGCCTTCCCAATCATAAGCCTAGGAAATAATAGTGAAGATTTACATTCTGTGCAGCTACGTACTGGTTTATTTTCAGTAATACAGAACGGGAAGGAAGGCTTGAGGTCCTACCTTATGAATTAAATATCTTGTAAATGGAGGTTGGATCCTGGGAAGTGTTTGGCTCTGAGCCTGTGGAGAGCTCTATGGGACTTGTCCCCATGCTTGGTTAGAGGGGTGCGTGTGTCCTTTGCTAGAGTGAGGCCCAGAAAAGCTCACAGGCTGGGGTAAAAACATTCAAGCTGTGCAGAAATGCTCTTACCTGATGGAGCTATTTCTAACTTCTGTTCCTTTAAAAACACAAACCCAACCCTTTTCATTCAATTCTAGGCATGGTAAATTTGGAGTTATAAGAGAAAACTGCTTGTGACTTATGATGCTGAACTAAATTAGGAAACGGAGTGGGGAAAAAAAAAAAGGCATTCCAAAGGTACAATTTGGAGTTAACACTAAAAAATTTCGGCATATAGGCAAAATTAGAAGTAGCTAAGAATAGGAACTTAAGAACTACTGTGCCCTCTCAGCCATGTCATCGATGTTGCTACCATGACACTACAGTAATTTATTGTTGCAGAACTTTCCCTCCTAGAACTCTCTAAATATTTTAAGGGATTTCAATTACATATTACAGGGGAATGTCTTTAAAGCGTTGGAGTTTGCTAGCTTTAGGGACCTTAGAGGAATCCACATTCAGAAAAGCAAACAAAACCAATGAGAAATGTACACTGTTTAATTAAAATACCAGGTTTTGGCACGTTCTTTTTCTTGCTAACCATGACTTATTAAGGGAAAAAGCCCTGCATAAAATACTTTAAGTGTACACATAGGGTTTTTTTATTTATTTTTTTTCCGAGCTTTTTTCTAATGACTTCTCACCAGAAAAAAAATATTTTAAAAAGTATAGAGGTGTATTTTTTTGTTCTTTTCATATATTAATAAGTTATGGACTCTTTGTGTGATCAATAATTTAAAGGCTCATTGTCCTGAGAAATGCTGAATTCATTATGAGGGGGAGAAGTAAGAGATTTGATATCTTCATCTGGGTAATCACTTGTTATGATAGATGTTCAGTTACTGTGGATGCAGGCAGGCAGGACTGCTGCGCGGTGGGGAGCACCACCACCCCCAGTGCCAGCCAGAACCCGCTGGCTCTCAAGTTTCATATGGAAACACACGGGTTATTTTTGCTTCATGGGTGTATGCAACTAGGAGGTGTAGTTTCCAGACTGTTGCAACAACAGAGTTGGTACTTCCAACACAAGAGAGCTCTCCTCTTCGCACTGCGCACGGGTCTTTAATGACTTCGAAGAGTCTGATTCAGAAGGGGAGGAAGGCTTGGGTGCTTCAGCAAATTGTTAAGGGCCTTTTGGCACTCGGTTTTGAGTGGCAATCCCGTCTCTGCAGTGCAATGCAAGGTACTTTACAGCAAAGCAGTGCTCTGTAAAACACACTTCAAAATTGCAGTCTGGGAGGCAGTAAATAGAGTTTCTAACGGACTTCAGTTGGGAGCCAAATTTCTCCTGGTTTCTGTAGGACTTTGGCTTCTAGATTGCTGTGATGTTCTCTGCTTCGCTTTGATGTTGGACTCCACTTTTGTCTGCTTTGTGAGGTTGCATAAACTAAGTGATATGTCTCAATCTTTGGGAATAAAGGTTTGCTTCTTTTGAAAGTTCAAACTGAGCCTACTGGTAGTAGATGAAAGTTTAAAAGAGTTGTGAGAGGGCTAAGCTGCTACCGTGATGACTGGTAGCAGAGGCTTTGTGAGAGTCATGCAGATATCTTGATGCATCAAGAAAAGTGTGCTCATTCCCTGTTGGTTTCTATCTTATCAGGAAGCAGCACTGTGAGGGAGGGGAGATCCTGGGTGTGATTCTGGGCCTTAGGGACTAGATCTGACCGTGCAGCTCAGTGAAGTACTCCATCTCTGCTTGCACCAGCCTAGCTTCTCCCACTGGTGATGTGTGCTGCAGGAGCTGGTGAGCAGCTGCACTCTTACATAGGTATTATCAGTACTAACAATTTGTTCCAAGCTTTGCTCTTGGTGATACCAGTCTTCTTCTAAAATCAACTAACGAAGGAAACGTTGCTGAGAGCAGTGCATGGCTGTTTAGGTTTTGTTTACATTCTCTTGTATCTATACCCCAGTGGTGGGACCTGCTGGTGTTGTTGCCCTAGCTCTGAGGACCTCTCAGCAGGCACTCAGCTCTCCAGCCCAGACCGGGCTGTACCATACGAATTATTTCCAAAGAGGACTGAGTGGATTCCAGGTAGGATGTTATTAGTACTGAGGTAGCTGGGTGAAACACCAGAAGAATTTGAAAGAATTTGAAATTGCTAGCTCAGTTATGAGCTTAGGGGACTCTGGCTTATTCTCCCTTAAATACACTCTTTCCATATTCCCTTGACTGCAGCTAAACTGCAGAATATTTACCTGCCTGATTGTTGTTTGTAAATCTAGGCTCTTTCCTCCCCCGCTCCTAAATCTTCCTTAGATGCTGAGAGGAAGAAATGGCATACAAGAAAGTGGCTGTAAAGCATTTCTTTTCTGTTCTGCCTCTCTGCATAGAGTTTTTTGTGGCACTCAGGAGGGCAGTAGGGCTTGAACAGCCCAGACAGTGTGCCAAGGCATATTCCTGTAGGACATCACTAGAGATCCCAGCTCATAAACCCTGCCTGCAGAGCTGTAACTGGAGAGAGAAAGAGAGGGAAAGAGAAAGGGAAAGAGGTGACACAGGGAGGACACAGGGGTGTGATTAAGGGCTTCCAGAGAAGGCAGAGAGGAAAAACTGAGAGGGAGAAAATAGTGGACAGAGTGGGGAGATGGGAAACAACAGTACTCAAGGGTCAGGCTGAAGCCAAAGGGGCTGTAACAGAGAGTAAAGGAAAAAAGTTAATTGTAATCCTGGGGTAATATATTGAGATGAAAAGCTGGGCCAATCATAACCAGCCTCTGTGGAAAGTCCAAGAGCTGGCTGGGAATCAGCAGGCAGAGGCTGTGAGGTGGTAGGGGAGGTGGAGAAAAGAGGTTGGCCGTGAGAGTAAGAAAACATGCTGTGCTTTGTTAGGGACTGAGAATTGTGCAGCTGGGAAGATCTGTTTGGTTGTGGACAAAATGCTCAGAAATCTACAGGGAGAGTGGGAAAGGGCCAAGGGCCTTTGGAAAGAAGCAGGACGAAGAGCTTCACACAGTAATAATTTTTAACTAATGCAGTGATTTCATTAAGAACTGCTGGATGCTTAGCACAGTTAAATCTCAGGCCCCTTACCTGGGTATCTAAACATGGATTTAAGGACACAACTTTACACACGTGAAAGAAAAAGAAGCAGAGTGGGATGTTTGGTCCACCTGCTTTGCTGGTGTTAATGTCTGAAAATCAGAAGACTTCCCTGGACAGCAGAAGACAGAGATTACTGCTATTCATAGAATCACAGAATGGTTTGGGTTGGTAGGGACATTAAAAATCATCTAATTCCAACCCCCCTGCCATGCCAGGAACACCTCCCACTAGACCACTCTGCTCAAAGCCCCATCCAACCTGGCCTTGAGCACTTGCAGGAATAGGGCATCTGCAGTCTCTCTGGGCACCCTGTTCTGGTGCCTCACCATCCTCACAGTTAAGAATTTTTCCCTTGTATCCAATCTAAATCTACCCTCTTTCAGTTTAAAGCCGTTACCCTGTGTCCTATCACAACCTGGTCTTGTAAAATGTCCCTCTCCAGCTTTCCTGTAGGCCCCATCTTAGGTACTGGAAGGCCACTATAACATCTCCCTGGAGCCTTCTCTTCTCCAAGCTGAACAACCTCCACTCAGCCTTTCTTCATGGCAGAGGTGTTCCATCCTTCTGATCATTTTCATGGCCCTCCTCTGGACATGCTCCAGCAGGTCTATGTCCTTCTTGTGTTGAGGGCTCTAGACCTGGGTGCAGTACTCCAGGTGGGTTCTCAACAGAGCGGAGTAGACGGAAGAATCACCTCCCTTGGCCTGCTGGCCTCACTTCTCTTGATGTCACTCAGGATGCGGTTGGCTTTCCGTGCTGCCCGCTCACATCACTGGCTCATACTCAATTTTTCATTCACCAACACTCCCAAGTCCTTCTCAATGCATTCTCTGCACAGCCTGTGTTTGTGCTCCGTTAGAGTAGATTGTTACCAAATCACTTTTTCATTTAAAACCAGGACAATCTGAGACAGTGGAAAGAGAAGTCAGTGGAGCTCTTGCAAGCCTTGCTAGTGCAGAATCTGCCTGGATTTTTTCAGTTATGAATCAGCTTCATCTTGGTTTCTAATGAATGACTTGAAAAGTTGCCCATTTGTGAGAAGCACTTGTATACTGCTCATACTCTCATCTCTTTTTATCTCGTTAGTCTCGTAATTTATTTCTGCGTTTGGCTAGCTTTCTTCAGACATGTGTAGTCCTAAACTGAACTCAAATTCTATACCGCCTGTGGTGGTAAATACCAGTTTTAGTGCAGGATTTTATTGTATTTAGCTGTAACTGAATAAAACCTAAAAAATCCAGGCTGCATTAAGAGGCTCTTGAAAATTTCAGCCAGTCCTCGCATTCTGGCTTCCAACATCATGAGAAATTGGAAGTGAATGGGGCTGGTTAGGGGAGCTTGAGGGCTGCCTTTCTTCCCTTCTTCAAATCATGGCAACTTTCATTATATTATGGATATAGTCTCAATTAGAACAAAAGAGTAAAAGAGTGACAGCTGAATTTTCAGACTCTAATGACCTTAAAAAAAATACTTTAAAGACATAATGAAACAGAAAGGATTGAAATACACGACTGTAAACACCCAGAGGCACGTTACATTATCTTTTCTTAGATAGATTCAGCTTCTGATATCCATGTTCCTGAATAGCCCATTTCAGTGACATTGTTGGGGCAAGATCCCTATGGGTGTAATTCCCAGCAGCTAAGGACTCCCAGGAACAGGGAAAGCACTGAATGCCTAAAAGCAGTTCAGCAAAAATCTTTTTATGAAGTTGAATGGAGCTTCTGAAAAGGAATATGAGCAACAGGCAAGTAGCTTTATTAATATGGCTTGTTCAGCAAGCTAACACTGTTTAATAATTGAACTGAGTAAGTAAGAAACTGTTACCAAACCATTGCAAAAAGAGGAGGAATGCTGCAGTTGCAAAGCACGAGCCTCTAGAAATGCAGTGTTAGTTTCCAGTGAGAGGTCAGAAGAAAAGAGAGACACTTGTAACAAGTTTAAGACTTAAGAACTGCACAGGTAATTTGCAGTCCATTCAGAAATAGGGGGTAATAGGCATCAGAGACCCAAACTGTGAACAGGGATGTGAGGAAATCCTTAATTAACCTTAAAAAAATGGTAAGGATGCAGGAGGCCACACCACCAAGAGAGACCAGACTGCAGCTGCTGGAAGGAAAACTAAGGTGACAGTCCCCTGAATTGGGGCCACAACCTGTCACAAGCCCATGGAAGCAGGAGGCAGAGCAAAACTGATGACTCCATGGGGAAATCTGCCAAATGCACCCGGAGCTCTTTAAATGCTGCCCCAGCACCCTGCGCTGTCTGCGTGCGATGGCTTTCGGCAGGCTGTGGGAAGTGATTTGGTAGCCTTAGCTGAGTCCCACCACAGAAATGCCAAGCTTCTTAAGCTGCTTAACAGGCTTGGCGAAGAGGATAATGATTAACCATTTATTAAAGTCAGCCCCTCTAGGTCAGGATGAGGGATATTGGTAGTGAGAAAGCTCGTGCTGCTCTTGCCTTCCCAGTGCCTTTTATGCAGATAGAGGACTTCAGCCTTCAGGGATACAGTCGCTGGTATTAAATTTACTTAAAAGTATGAAGTGGCTTCATTTCTGTTCTGAATACCACTGTGGGCCATTGTAAACTTCCCCCTGTGCACTTTGAATCTCCTTAAAGGGAGACATGCACTGGTTTCTAAGAATAACTCTACAGAGAGCGTGCAGTGTACATGTCAACTTAATTAAATGAATTTGTTTAAAATACGATCAATGGTGTGTGAAATTATATAATTATTCCATAAATACACTTTGTTAATTAATTAATATTTTAATTAAAGAGTAATTGGAAACTCTTGGTGCTACTAGCTTTTTTGAAGGACATGAATGTGTCTACCTCATCCTCACTGATTAGACCAAAAGACCTAAAAAAAAAAAGGTATTAAACTAGGAGCCCAGGAGATATTTTTTTTATATTATTTTTTTTAAGAAGCACAGATGACAGCTCTGTCCCAGTATACCACAGGAAGGAATTTGGCTGCCCTTTAAAATCTTCCTTCTCAATCAGCCTTTGTTTTTTTCTAATATCCTTTGTGTCTGTTATTCTGGGAGAGTGATTGTCGCTCTGGGAGGCTTGCCTTGAAATGTCTCCCTGGAAAACAAACTTGGAAGAAAGTGCTGTAGACTAGTTGTAGGTTAAGAGAGGTGGTACTAGCAGTTTGTCAGAGCTAGGCATAAATCCCCCTTTTTCCTCCGTAATAATTTTCCTCCGGTATCTTTCAGTTTACCTGTTTATTTTGAAGACTGTCCCTATTAATAAACTCAGATTCCCTCCTGCTCCCTGCCAGCACGGCACTCCAATCCCCAGACTGCTTTTTGTAACTGCTGGTGTGGAATAAATGAAAAGAAATGGCTGGAAACTGAGAAGAGAGAGAAATAACTGTGGCCCTTATCTTGCCCCTGGAAATTCATATATAATTCACACTGAAGCCAACAGGATAGGAAGGGCAAGTCTGAGGCCTGTCTGTGGAAAATTATCAAGACCTCTCAAATCAAGGCCCTGATTTCCCAAAGATGCACAGTTAAATGTGAACGCTCCCTGTGAAGGCAGTGGACAGGGTGCAGCTTTGCAGGTCTGAAGTGAGCTCATGCTTTTGTTTGCAGCTTTGGGACATAGACAGATAGGAACCAAGCAATTCTGGGCAGTAGATAGTTGTTCTGCATGCTTTCATCTTTTGCTTACAGAATAAAACTGCTAACTTTGTGCAGCTGCTACTCGGTAACTGCTGCAGCTACTCGGTAACTGCTTGCCACTCCTGAATGTGTTCAGAGCTAGTAACTGCTGTTTGACTGTGACTCATCTAAAATGTCAGTGCTTGTGGATTTCTATCCTGTCCCGCAGTACCATACCCACTGTAGGAACCAGAAAGTCCAAAGAGAAATACTAGTTCATTGCAGTGACAGTGCTTTAGTGCACGACATAAGGTGATTATCTGAGGCTGGCACAAAAAGAACAAGGAGCGCTGCAACTTGCATAGGGGCAAGTAAAAACTGAGTCAGTCAGGAGTAGATTATGGCACATCTAAGACAGTCAAAAGACCCAGTGTGCATATCTTTGCACAGGAAAAGTTACACAGGTTCAGTGATTTACAGAAAACAGTTTGCTAGGGAACATTTTTAAAACAAAATCTGAGGTTTAAAATATGTTTTAATTCCTAACTGCAGAATTGAGCTCACTGCGTTGTATCCTCATAGAAAGCTACTCTTATTTGTCTTTAAATTCAGCAGTGAATCACCAGCCATGGCTGACTTATTCATGCGTGAGATGTCAGGTGCATGAGAGCTTACATCACACGCCATGCCGATGCATAAAATTTTTAAATCTGCCCTTGACAACTGAACAATTCAGCAACCTGGACCCAAGCTGCAAGGATCAAAAAGTAGGACAAAAATTACAACTGTTTATACAGCTTTGCACAATGCCATGGCAATGCTTTTTGCAAGAAGAAATATTTACTGAGAGTAAACACAGTTTAGAATGAGATTTAATGTCTGTGTCTTCTCCGTGGGGATCCAGACACAGAACACTGGGTTTAATGCTGCTTGAAGAGCCTGAGCTTTTACCTTGGTGAGTCCTCTGTTTTTCGAAGGTATAGGAACAACTGGAGTAAGAGAAAAGTGTCCATGATGTGAAGAAAAACTTGCATAGGCAAAAGGGAAATTTAATGTAAGTGCTGCTTCTGGTTGTTTGGGTTTTTTTTTCTTGTACTGCAGATTGTTTGACGAGGATGATACCAATTAGTGCCAACGATAGCATAGTTTATGATACTGACATCTGTCCAACAGAAACTGCCCCAAAAAACATCAAACTTACTTTGCAGATGTCACTGAATAATCATTAGGTGGTGATAACTTTCAGTTGCCCAGTGGGGAAAGTTTCTAGCTTATTAAATGGACAAAAAATTTCTGAATTTCAAAAATACTGCAATGAGAATTTTCGCTTGAGACAGTGGGCTGAGAGTCTGCAATCCATCTTTTGCTTCCTTGCAAAGCTTAAGAGCAGAAGGAGTGGTCTTTTCAGGAAGGCTGGAGAAAGTCTGAAATATTTGTGGGGATCTGTGTTCTGGCTGGATTTACAGGACCAAATTTATCTTGGGGCTAACTCCACTGGCATCTCTGAAGTCGTGCCTGTTTATCTTCAGGCTGAATTTGCACCAACAGAACACCGATCATTCTGGCAGGGACGTTTTATTACATTCAGGAACTATCTAAATGTTGAGGTGATTTTAGTCAATATCCGTTTCACATCCTTTTATATCATCTGCAAACATTCAGGCTTGCAAAACCGAAATTACAAACCTCCATCTATAGGAAGTCACCTAAATAAATGGCTTGGTTTTTCTCCTCCCAGGAGTGCTGTAAACAGTCAGGGCTTAGAGAAAGCTGTAGCCACACAGCAGCTCTGATCATTCAGCTTCCCATTTAAGTGAAGAAAAATTAAGTTAGATGACACTGGACATTCACATGGCTTGCATTTAGAGAGCCGAGGATGTCCTTGGCTATACTGGGGACAATATAACTTTATATATCCTTTTAGTTTGTTTAACTCTAGAATTATCTGCCTAAGAAGGAACGTCTCCCACACTTTCCAGACAAGGCCTCAAATTTAGAAGGGACGACTCCACTCAGTACTCCTATCAGGCCCAAACTAAGAGATGAGTCTGAACAAATCTAAGCTGCTCCGTTGTGTACTTGTAGATTCCTCAGCCTCTTCCTGACAATGATAAAAGGATTGGGATTCCTTCCCGTGTAAATCCAGGAGGACAGCCAAAGCCTGCAGGGAAAATCTGATCCCTTCTCACACCCCAGTGTAGAATTTACACCTTCTTATGCACCAGCTCTGAAATTAATCCTCTTGATCTAACTGAATCTGAAAGAGTCTAACATGGCATGATTTTAATGATGAGGGGCTGAAAGACATGTGTAGCAAGAAAGACAGCAATCAGAAGGATGTAAGAAGATAGAAATTAAAGTAAGTGGTAGCTTACGTACACCAGCTAGCTTGCTTTGGATGGAATACTTCAGGTTCACTTAGATTTGTATGTGAATTTGGTCTTTCCTGTCTGAGGGAGAAATTAAGACTTCATAATGAGACACATGTAACAATAACAACACTTTTTAATTCCTATATACCTGGTTTTAGAAGGAATTATGAAATGGATATGATTCTTGTCTTATTTTTGACTTGTATGCTGGGGAAACAATGCACTGATGTAGATATGAGCAGAAATCATTTTAGCCTGTTAAAACAAATTAGGAAACATGCTTTCAAATCTTAATATGATTTCTAGAGGAAGGAGCCTCTTGACTTGAATGGTAAAGGTCTGAAAATGGTCAGAGAGAGTCATAGAGCTAAGTGTGGATCCCAATTACAGATTAGCGGTAATGCAAATATTGCTGCAGAGGGACCACTCAGCTTCTGCAGCTCAGGAGCTGTGGCTAGAGTGCAGGCATAAAACACCCCTCCCTTTCATTATTGTTTTTAATTATCAGCACAATGGCAGAGCTGGAATACCTGCTGCACACTGAGGCCCTTTGTGCGAGCCCATCAGCAGAGGCTGTGCAGGCCAAAGCCCTTATTTTTTGCATTCTGGAGGTCTTTCCGCTCAATTTTGCTTTCATGCAGATGCCTTTCTTTCCTATTTACTCCTTATCTTCCCTGGCTATTTCCCCTGCTCCGCTGAACATAAGCAACAGATGCAGCCTTATGTGATGACACCAGGGTTTGCCTATCCAGCTGCGATCCTGGAGGTCTCCTGTGTAACCACAGGACTCTTGTGTTCCTGTGAGGGAGTGAGGGTCCTCTGCTCGAGCCTGGCTTTGGAGCACAGACCCCTTGGAAATGAGCAGAGAGTGTCTAGCCTTTTCCCCCTTTCATAAGGGAGCTCACAGGCTTGGATGAAAGAGCAAGAAGCTGACAAGCTCTTTGTTAAACTTGGGAATGAGGCACTAGTCCATTCTCTCATCTTCTCATATGTTAGCTGGATGTTTGGTGTGCCTTTGTTCTCGGAGCTCATCCCTAGTTTTTTCCCATGTACTCAGCAGGCACAATATGCCTTCATGGTATAGGATAAAGCAACCAGAAGGACCAAGAGGTAGAGGCAGGAGTTGGCAAAGGGAGGTTCACTTTCTCACAGACAGGCACTGAAACTAATCCGCTCTGAGACAATCCTGCCAAAGTTAAATTGTAAGTTATGCTTCCAGCTAGAGGCTGTGTAGCTTGAGACCATGTGAAAACTTAACATACTGCTGGTGTACCTTTGACTTGGACCTACTGGATCGTGTGTTGGAGATGCTGTGCTTCTAGCACTGGGAGAATGAAAGGGACCAACTGGGCAGTCTGTGTGTCCTGGGACAGGAGGGTCCAGGCCGGGACACGTGGACAGGTTGAGCACAGGGAGAATTAGTACCCCCTGAGCACAGTTGGGAGTGATAAACAGGGAAAGTCAGAAGCAGAGAAGTGCAAGAAAACCTAGCCCAGGTTGTTGGCCCCCTGGCAGTGCTGGGCTGCTCTAAGAGGACAGAAAAGAGGCAGGAACAAGGTAGCTGAGCCCCTCTCTGCGATAAACACCTTCATGCCTGTTGCAGAGCCTTTGTCCCCAGCTAGGTCTCATGGGGAGTCCAAGGAATGATTAATAGCAAAGGATACAGGCAACTTCTGACTGCTGCTGCTGAGGTGTCACAGTTTGTGATAATGCAGATACTCCTCCTTCACCTTAACCTGTTTTCCTGATGGCTCCGTGCCAGAAATTATGTGGCAGTAAATTTCTACCTGTTCTAGGTGCATGAAGGATGACTTGTGTATATGAGGGCATAAAGGTACCCTTCTGTCAACAGAGAAGCAGGCAGACAAAAGCAAGAAAATCTTGCCTGGAGGAAGCTGTGTGGTGGGGCTATGGGGAGAAGTAGCAAAGTTGGCTAAAGCTGGCCTGGGGAATGAGATCTGGCCGTACAAAGGCATCGGCAGGAGGACCGATGCTACAGAGAGCTTGTCCATCAATAAATCAGCAGGAGGAGGAAGACAGGAGTGATGAGGTAAGTCATAGCAACACTAAACTTCTCTTAAAATTAGGTACGATTGGAAAGTACTACAGATCTTGGGAAAAGAGCTTTTAGAAAGCAGAGAGGGAATAGTGGGAATAAATGCAAATCAGCCAGCCTATGTCATGCGTAGCCACATGAAGGCAATAAAGTGACCAACTCAGTGAATCGCTAATCGCTGTTGCTCAGAAATCACCGAGAGCTGCAGCAGCTCCAGAGAGCGGGAGGGGGAGAAGTGAAGGTGAAATTCCACCCCGAGCCCAGCGGGGCTGAGCAATTAAAGCCCAGTCAATCCAGCAGCAGTCCTCTGGGAAATAACGCAGCAAGCGGACGGAGGAAAGAGAACTCTGTAAGGAAGGAGGAAATGATGAGTGGTGAGGGGCGGCCCTGCGCAGCTCTCCTCAAGGTGGTAGGAGTGGTGTAAAGTGAATTCCTGAACGCTAAGATTTGAACCCTGGGCTGTGATTCGGGGCCCGAGTTGTTCTCTGGGCGATTTGGAAAGGCAGTGCAGGGGGAAGCTTTGCGTGGGTTTGTATCTGCAGGGCGCTTCTAGTTCTTGTGGTAAGAAAGGAATCCTGCCGAGCGTGTGGGGGGCAAATTCTACTTTGAGAGTTCATAAGATGTTTAAACACTAATAGTAATAAATATTATAATATATACAGTATAAAACCATACCAATAGCACCGTGCCATTTAGGATCTAAATGAATACAGGAAAAAGGGAACTGAGAATTCAGGGGACAAAATAAGTGGTAAGGGATTGAAATGTATTTTAATTTCCTACTGTAGCTTGCCCATTTTTCAAATGTTTTCCTGATGTTATTTCCTATCAAAACATCTGCTTTACACAGCAAGGGCTAGGTTTTCAATTAGAGTCTTCCTCTAAGTACCCCAAGGGTCTTCCCTGAACCAAAGAAACCTTCCCAGCTTAAACACTGCCAAAATCTCGGATGTCTCTGCAGACCATTTAAGCTTTGTCAGGGCTTTGCCAAAATCCTTTTACTGAAATAGTGAATTCTGGTTATCTGTCATCGAGGATACATTTGTAGTTAGATCTCGACCATGGTAAGCATTGGATATGGCTGAAACTAGCTGTCATTTTTGGCCAGGTTTGATTTTTAAACTGGATCAGATTTTGGATTAGGAGGTGTGCTGTTGTGCAGTACTCCCAGCGAGAGAGGACAAGTGGGAACAAAGACCTTGGAGGGGGCAGGGTGCTACTGTCCAGGTGGCAGCAGCAAGGACCCCCATCAGCCTAAGGTGATGGTGTAGTTACCAGTCCAGTTACGTTGCATGTAAGTGCTTTCAGGATTCGTCGTGTTGATGAGTCAGACAGGCCAGACAACAATTTCCGTTTGCTTGTCTTTCATTTTTTGCTTTTGCAAGATGTTAGCTATTTTTTTTTCCCCCAAAGGGTGAGGGGAGGCAGGGAAAAGGGAAGGGGAACTAGGACTTTGTAGGGGTTCTAAAATTTTTTTATGTCCATGTGGCTCTGAATGGCTATGACTCAAATGCAACAAAACCTGAGTGATACAGCAAATAAAACAAAGGAAGGAAGAAAAAGCTGGGAAATAAAGAGTGGAAAAAGTAATAAAAATGAGAATCAGATTGGAAAAAGAATGCAAAATACTCGATGAGAGGACAGAGCGCTTGGGAAGAGCAGAAAGGCTCAGAGCTCAGAGATTTCTAGCAGGTGTTGAGCCTGATGCACACATCCTTTGCACAACAGCGAGTGGCTAAGCAGGGAGAATACAAAGAAGCATGACTGACATAAGCACAGTCACCATGCCAATGAGCACAAGTGCCTGTATATATTAATAGGCCAGAGGGAAGATGTGAATGCAACAGGAACACCAGCTACAGAAGCATCAGCAGTAGGTGGACGCAGGGTGAGAATGTGACATCTGCTTACACTGCTCGCTCTCTCCAGGGAAAAAGCATTGCTGGGTGTTTTGGAAATGTGCCTCCCAAAGATAGTGTGGGTACTCTGAGACTGGAGCAGGGGTGGTGATCTTGGGACTAGATAATGTGCAGCTAACATCACAGCAGCTGGTGCAGCAGCTGGGGACAGATGTTAGAGCATATCATCAGGGTGGCCTTTATCGACTGGGGTTAGAGAGCAGCCTGCACCAGAAGCCTCCCAAAGCTCAGGCTGCTCTCCAGGCCACCACAGCAGGGAGCTACCCCCTGCTCTGATACAAACCTGGGCTGCTGTGGCTCCTGGAGGGCCTGAGCTCAGCCAGCCATTCTTAGCTCCTGTCACACGGCTCAGACTTCTAGGATTTGTGCTTTGTGCTTTCCTCTATTTCTGAAACGTAGGGACAGATGGGAGTGCACTCCCTTTTGCTTGTCTTTTGGCTGGACTCCTGGGTACCTCGCCCATTTCTCTTTCTATGGATTACCCTGGCCCTGCCACCCTTGCCGTGTGGTAGTCACTGAGCAGGGTAAGCATGCAAATGGCCTGGGATGTTTTAGCACTGGGGACAGCCATGCTCCTTGCTGATGGACAGTTGGGCCTTTACTGGTGCATTGGTTTTCATAATACGAGGGTGAATGGAAATGTAGATCAACAGCTGAGCTTTCCTAAACGTTTCGGAAGCTATCGTGCCTCTCTGCATGGCCCCACACGTGGACTTCTGCTGCACTCCACGTGGGAGACCGCTCTGCTCACTGAATGCATATGGTTTCTGCTTCAGTCATGGTTCTTCATGTATTGCTGTGGCTTTTCATCCCTTCCCTCCAGTGCTAAAGCCTTCTGCAGAATTTGCTCTTGCTCAGTAAGCGGACCCCAAGTTTTGTGCCATCCCTTTGCTTTGCAGAAGGTCGGTAAAGCCATTTGCCTGTTGAGATTGTAGTTGAAATGCCTCACCTCATTTCATCTTTTTATTCTGTCCTTCTATGGCTGCTCCTAAATATCAGCCTCACAATTTTTTATCCCCCAGTCAAGCTCCAGCCCTTTTATTCCCTTGCAAAAGGCTCTCCGCTGTGTTTGCGCACACGTTACATAGAACCTGGTGGCTGGAACAAATCTGACGGGTGCAAATGTGAAAGCTAAATAATTTCTGAGATATTTAGGGACAAACCCAGTAACGTGGTCCTCTTAGGGCCAAACCCAGTAACACTGTCCTCTTATAATACCTGTGTTTCTTTGGGGGAATTCCTGGCTTTGGTTACAAACACCTGAAGAAGTCCTTGGCTGAATTTTTAGTCGTTCATTTTTTGGCAGGTTTCTGCAGGTCTTTGAGATTCCTATCTTCATTCTCTTTTCCATGTAGAGATGGATAAGGAAAACTTGCAGGAATTTGGTTTCTAAAATGCACTGCCAAAAAAAGTGGTGGGATATATGCTAGCATAATTGCAAGTAGTGAAGAGGGAATTTAGTAGGCTGGAGGAGTTTTCTAAAGCCCTACTCAACATTTCATTTTATGATTCTTAATGACAAATGGTGATTGTGAATATTCATGAATTTTTCCCTGGGTTAATGTCATAACCTTTGCAGTAAAAAGGCTGTTTTCACCGATAATAACTACCTTTCAATTTATTTACACTTGGTTTTTTACAGAGATAGACCCCAAATTAACATTCAAAGTGCAAGAAAGTAATTTTACATGTTTGTTTGCTGGGGGAGGGGGAAAATATATTTTAAAAGTCTTACATCGTGTCTTTGTTGAGACGGTGTGGCTCTTTACATTCAAGCTCTTGGTTTTCTATCAGTATTTTTAGAGTGCTGGAAGCGGAATCTCAGTTCAGCTTTACTGAAGGGACAACTCAGCATGTAGCATGAAGAATTTATCTCTTTGAGCATGAAGAATTTGCCTGACTTTGTTTTTCCTGATTATTCTAACCATTAATTTAGTATTTTGTCAGTAATTACGCTATATCCTTTTCCCTGGTCAGTATTCCCTCTTCTTCTTTTTTACCTGCCTATGATTATATTTGGTGCCTTAGGGTCATTATGTCTTACTTTGCCACCCTGAACTGGATGTCCATAAGCCTAATTTATTCAAATAATTTTAAATTTGCTTGCTCCGTGCACCATTTTACACTTATGTGCTATCAGCAAAAAAATTCAACTTTAAAAATTCTATCACCTGCAGGCTCTTTATATAGAAGCTGAACAAAAGCAGGTATGGTGCTGAAATTTGGGAGCACAGCCTTGTTCCTGTCCCTCTAGTCACCCTGAACCATGCCGTTCTGCTGACACCTTGCTTCTCATCCCACAGATAATTTTGAAGCCATTTGCTATTGCACTTTTTCTATATCATGCTTTACTGACTCTACAGATCAATCTCTTTGTGGGGTACAACACCAAATGAATCTCTTCCATCTGGATAAATTATGCCAGTCACTTCGCTTTTGCCTCTCTGTTGAGTAAAGCACTGAAAGAACTTAAAGCACGTTTGAGAGACGTGACGTGAATCCAGCTGCCTTTCCTTCCCCGGGCTGCCTGGTTCTACATGTTGCATAACCCCGTCCCATATTAATGTTTCCAATATCCGTTCTGTGGCTGCAGTTGGGATTACTGGTGAGTGGATTCCTAAATCCTTCCTTGATTTAAAAAAAAAAAAAAAAAAGAAAAAAAAAAAAAGAAGAAAGAAAGAAGTTTTAGGGGTTTCTATTTTTTTAAAAATATTCTTTTTAAAACCTGGAGTAGATACTTTCTAGGCATCTGCAAATGCACCTTCCTCAGGAAGCTATCAAGCAGGATTACTAAAGTTTTGCCAATTTCCCTTGCTATTTCCTTCCAACTTCGGAGATGCAGTTAATCTAAGTCTCGGGTCCTGTCAACTTTTAATAGTTCTAATTAACTAACTACCTGTCCAGATTGGATCATAAAGCCTTTTAACATTTAATTTTTTTCCCCCTCCAGAAAATGGATCCTTGTTTCCGGGATATGACCTTCAGCTTCTTCTGTAAATACTCTGGCAAAGGATATTAATTCAGGCTCAGCGCAGCATCAGTCTCATCTGTCACTGACTTCTCACTCATTCCCTTCCGTGGCCCCACTGATTCCTTCCCCAGTCCTCTGCTTTTCATATATCAGATGAAAGATCTCCATTGAATTTCTTCACATCCTTGCCATTTTTTAAAAGCATTTGCTACTCCAGCATTTCCTGCCAGTGTTTATAATTGCTCCATTTCAGATGCAATGTCATCGGCAGACTTGCTAAGTAATATAATAATAACACAACAGAGGAAACTGAAGCTGTAGTAGGGGCCTGAGTGGCAAACTTGTCTGGATCTGGCTATATTGAAGTGGAAGTGGCTCTAGTTTTACAGTGTGTGGCATCAGACCAGAATCTGGCCTTCTACATGAAATAGCTCATAAATTACCCGAGGCTTTTTAGCATGATGCAGGGGTGATGCTGCGTGGTGTTAAGAGCTCTAAACAATGTTTTGTAGGGTGTTCACAAGGAAGCCTGAAACTTGCCAGAACACCTTTTGGAGGAAAGCTTATATTTCCTCAGGAAAAAGAATAATCCAACCTGGTTCTGAAATAAACCCCTTTTTCTTCCTAGAAGGTTGTTACTGCTCTATGTCTATGCTAGATTTTTTGTGGCACCTCCATATGTTTTTGTGCTTGATTTCATGGCTGTGTTTGATTTACTGCGTCATACTCCATCCCACTGTTACCAGCTCGAGTCCCCAGCTGATAAACTTCTTCCTTCTATGCATGAAGATGTTACACTCCTGCTGTGAGGCCCCCCGTGTACCGGGAGGGCATGGAGGGAGTTGCCTTGGGAGGGATGTTTCTGGTGTGCAAGTGAAGTGACTCCTGACAGCTCTGTGACCCAGAAAGCACCTTCAAGAAGCAGCTAAAATATAAACAGGTCCCCAAGCCTGCAGGCATTGCTCGCCTGCTTTTACAGATCATTAAGCAGATCAAGAGAGGGCAGAGGTGATGTAAAGCTACCATAGTTTATCTACAAGGTCTCCATAGCCTTCCTGAAAGATGGTCTATCCGCAGGTTTGCCAGCTGGCTGCAGAACACACGCTGCTTGTGCCAGAGCCTGGTACTGGAGCAGAGGGTAGGTGTGGGTAGGAGGTTTCTCAGGCCTGGCTATTGCTGCAGCAGGGCTCTGCAGGCAGAGCAGCTCGTGTCTCTGCGCTCCGTTTCTGGAGGGTACCTACACCTTGTTTCTGGAATGGAGAATGTTGCAGCAGAATGTTTTAGCTTAGCAGTAACTGCTCTTTTTTTTTTTTTTATACCTTAATGTCCTAAATCTTATTCTCCGTGTTGCTTAATACCACATCTGGCATTCTTCCCTTCCTTCCCAGTTTATGTACACATTAAATTAGAAAGCAGTCCTGTACCAGATCAAGCTTTGCTTCCTCCGCTTAATGTAATCCACTCTGAGGTCTAGGTAATTAAACTCTCCACCATCACTGCCATGGTCTTTGACATGTTTTGCTTCATACCTGCTGGATTTCATACCTCCTTCCTGGCCAAGCTGTGCACGACCCATTTCTTGTGGTACATCTCCAAGGCAGGTACAATCCATATCACTCTGGTATATAACCTGGTGTATTCCAGGCTTCATTTTTCAAGATGGGCCAGAGTCTCTTTTGGAAATGTGAGTAAACCTCTGCCGCTGTGTTCCTGCCTGTTTCTCTTAAGCAACCATTTAGATAGAGGAGTTAACCTGGGGGAGAGCCTGAGCTGGATTTGGTGGAGCTCAAGACAGACAATGGCTTGTGGAGCTTGTCCTTTTATCCTCCTCTTCTTCTGCTGCCCAACTTCACTTCTGGTCCCAAAAGAGTTAGGATGTTTTAAAAGGAGAGGCCTTAGTTTGAACTCTGCTTTAGACTTGGTGAAAGCCAGGTCTTTTTCCTTTTTTTTTTTTTAAGTAAATATTTGACTGTCAGGAACGAGGCTCTGAAGTAAACCAGGGCTCTCATTTAGCACTGGCTACCAAAGCAGAGTGGCGAGGAGAGCTCGTGAGGCATGTGCAGAACCCTCCTGCAGCCGTGCTCCTCAGCACAGCTCTGCCCGAGACTCCCAGCACTGTGCACCTGAGCAATGTCAGCAGCGAAGCAGAATGGGCCACGTGGACAGGGAGTGCTCCATGCTCTTACAAAACGGCTGTCACTTTTAAATAGCATTCATAAAAAACCCCAAACAACTGTGGAGTCAGGCTCTAGACATTCACCTGTGTAGAGATGCTTTTTGTCTAGGTCCTGGTAAGCAGTAGGCTTATGGTCTGTCCTAAGGACACTTAAACCAATTTGTTAGGATGGGAATGCTCTATTAGAGGGCTCCAGAAGTGAAAAAGGAAGGGAGGGAAAACTAGAAATATATTGCTGATTCATTGTGGACTAAGCACGCTTCGTTCTAGCCAAGCCTTTCTCAATTTAAATTCAAAATCTTTCCAGCTTTATTTCAAAATAGAAATAAGGTGTTGCACTACTGTACACAGTTGTTTCGCCAGCTAAGCTTTTTCAGTCAGCAAAAGCATAAATAATGTAAAATGTGATGTCACTTCAGAAAAAAAAAATAATAAACCAACAAATTGCTGATGCTCATTGCCACACTCTGGAGTGGAAGGACCGCTAAACGGTGTTAGGGAGTTAAATGTGTTGGTATGTCTCAGGATGTAACTCACTTCCAACTTATTCTGGAAAAGAAGCACAGAAATTTTTATTTCAGTTGGTTTTAGTTTTGCCATCTCCAAATAAGTCTTTCTGTCACCCAGTGTAGGTGGATTTTAGTGCCTACAGGATACTAAATATTGGTATTTAGGTGAAAGTGGAAGCATTACATGGCTGTACTTCCGTGCAGCACCGGCTGTTTCACTCCCACACGGGGAGATGTGCTGCTTCTTTGGTAGTCTGGTTTTATGAAAGTGGCTGGGGACCTCTGTGAGCAACAGCAGCATTTTGCCTTCAGAACAGATACTATTTAGAGGCCAAAGTAACAAGCAAAATTCCATGAGATTTGAGAGTATTGTGTTTGGTCAGGATTGTTGAGGAAAGAATTTAAATGATGTTTGTGTAGAAATGACATTGCAAGTCTTCTCTGGGTGGCTGACTCTCACCAGAACCCACGGTAGCCAAGGTGGCCACACCACTGCTCATTCTCCTGCCCCAGCCTGACACTGCTGCAGCCAGAAAGACTCAGAAGGCTTCTGGATGTCTTCTACTAATTAGCTCACCGCTGAGGTTGGAAGAATCAGATTTTTTTTTTTTTTTTCCCCAGATAAAAGGCCTTTTCAAGGACTCCCAGATGTCCTTCCCCAGCAGCAGCCAGCCCATCAAATCGTGGCCTTCATCCCTGTTTGGTTGCAGAAGAGGACCAGCTGCCTCGATACCTTTTTCTCACCGAGCAGGTAAGTGACTGTTGCTGTTCCATTTCCCAGCCCCCCCGGGAGGCTGAGGAATGAAGCTGTGCTCCTGACACCTTAACATATAATTTGCTACACGCAATTTGTGTCGCATCATACCTAGCTGGAGCTCTAGTTCCTGGAGTACCCAAAATATAGCTACAAATAGATCATGTCATGTCAAAAATGAAATGGAAGGTGATAGTAATCGTGGACTGTATAATTAGAAAGCAAGAATCAGAATGTCTAACTAATGGCAACAGCTGGAATACCTGCACAAAGAGCTAATCAAAAGTCAGTCTGAAATCCAGGGGAGCCTATATATGTCTGTTTCTGCCCCTGTAAAAAACTGCTCAGAATACTGCAAATTACACTTTGATCACAGTTCTGCTGGTGGAAACCACATAGAAATCAAGCATAAGACAAGAATCTGACTTTTCAAGAAGGTCACATCCACTTAAAGGTACAAAATTGCACACAGTAGGTTTTTCTAAATGTAGACACCTGCCTATAAAATCATGGTGTGTCCAAGTCTAATAAAATTTGCTTGATGTTAAAGAGTCTAAACATCTGTCAGAAGTACAGGGGAGGAGGAGGAGGGAGAAGCAGCTTTAGGGCCGTGTAAAAACAAAGCCTTTCTTCTCTCCTTTTAAACATTTCTTCTGAGCCCTGGTTGAACATAGGATGAAAAGCTGCTGTCTTGCAACTGGAGGAAGACAAAGGATTTCTATTTCCACTAGTACATCAAAAAGTTCTTTACTGCATGAAAGGTTGTCCCTTCTAAACTTCCTCAGGCTTGTGGCTTAGGTTTTGGGAGAACACAGCTTCTGGTACCACAGAAATTTATTATCAATAGGGTGTGGTATCTCTGAGCAGTCTGTGTGGTCATGAACTCGCTGTTTGTGACTCAGGTCATTAACTCTTTATTCTTTCTATCAATTTTACATTGTATCTTGGGTGAAATATTTCAAGAATGAGAGGTTTTGGCTTTTAAAGGTACTGTGGTGGCGTAGAAGGGTGGTATATTTGGCCCCAAACTCTGTTATTGCATGGTAAGAATGGCAGAGTAATGCTTTGAGGTGTTGTACTGAGGCTGGCAGTGAGGGTGTCAGTATGAGCAACGGGCTCGTCCAGAATCGGGCCCTAATGTTTGATGTTGCTTTTGAGCTCATGTTTCTATTATCTGGATTGTCAAAAACATCTCTAGCATCTATTAGAGCTTGTCATGACAATTGTTTGAAAAAACCCCACAAAGCTTCTAGAAAACCTTCCTCTGTTAAAGTATAGCATTTCACAAAAAATGCAGAGTTACAGGGAACTGTGCTGGTTTCAAAGAAAATTTATCAGGGAAAATTCCTCAGGGCTAGGCTGGAATTTTTTGGAAAGGAAGAGAAGAGAGAATGACTACCTGAGAAACAGTGTGACCACCTGGGGCACTGGTGACCCCATATGCTGTCCAGCCTACGTGCAGAGATGATTTACACTGCGCATCGCTGCCTCTGCCACTTTCAGCCTTCTCAGAGGTATTTTGTCATGTGACAAAATTCCTCCTTGCTTCATTTCTTGCTATTTGCTCTTTAAAGCAGGTGGGAAGGGCTCTTCTTGGGCCCTGCTGTTATAAGAGGCTGCTCCACAAACAGCTCAAGCAGGAGTTTTTTCCTCTCCTTCCTCCCTTAGGACTCTTCATGGCCAAGTGCAGCTTATCCTGCAGAGAGTGTTTCCAAGAGAGTCAGGTATCACCGACAGCTTCATGATAAACCACTTAAACACAGAATCAGACTCACCTTTAGACATTTCCACTGAACAAGGAGACCTTCCAAGTGTCTAGGCTTGGAAAGCTCAACCATCAAAGCAAAGCACATTTCTAAATGTCCCACTGTGAGTGACAGGCTGTCCCCAAAACCTGCTTGATGAAACGGATGGAACGATTTCCATGGGCTAGTTGCTTGAGTGGCTTTAGAGTGGAAGTGAAAAACTGTCTTGTACATTGGGTGGTGAAGCTCTGTGTAGCTAAGGTGCCAGATTTCCTACTGTAACTCCACATGGCAGATATGACCCAGTTTGGGGGGATAATATAGGAGAGAAATTTTTACAATTTACTTACAAATCATTTCTGTGTAGCAACTGTGTGAATTTGAACACGATATAAGGTTTTATTTATTTAAAATAGGAAAAAGAAGATGTATAGGATTAATGTGTGCCAACTAAAAATCTTCAATACTCTATTATTATATCATTAAAATATTTTAAACTAAATTGGTTATAATATTTTTATGAAAGGCTAGTTTGTGAAGGCAGCAGTTTCCTACCACATGCAATAAAAAGCGTTTCACATGCATGAAAAACTAGTGTACCAAATTTCAGGCTATAAATAAGGCAGTTGTTAAATGTAAATGGTTAGAAACACTAGCAAAATTCAGCCAACAAAGCAAGGATCAGAAATTTATACCCTCGTTACTGGTAATTACAGTCACATTCTTTACTGAACTGTATTCCCAGCCAACACATAAAAGTGTCCCGATGCATTACCTGCTTAGAACTAAGTCACCCCCACCACACGTGTGCCAGAAAGGGGATCTGCAGCTCTGTGGCCATGCTAGCACATGGGGCTCTGCATGCGCTGCTGCTCGGGTAGCTGTCTACCTTTTAAGCAAAGGAGCTGAAAGCCCCTCAGGGTGTTCTTACGAAATGTAAATTCCCTGACTTGGAGACCTCAGCAGAAAATCGCTGCTTTTAGTGGATGGCAGTTTAACACTCTCCTTTCCATAAGAAATGGAGGAAAAAAGAAATGCAGTGCCACATACGTTTGGCAATTGTCTGGTTTTCTTCTTTGAAAAGCAGTTTAGGCATCGTATTCTCTTTTCTTTTTCTTTTTTTTTATCATCATCTTCTTTTTTACCTTTTTTATTTTTTTTCTAAGATGAACTATTTCATAGACTTACCAATTAATATTGATAGCCTCCTGTCCTTCCACTCCTGTGCTGTACAGAGTGGAAGAAACAGTCCCTTCCCTAAAGGTCTTCCCTGATGATCTAGAACCAGAAAGAGCTGATGGAGATGTACTAAAACAGGTCTTGCAGGGCAGTGGTGTCAGTAGTTTGGCTGGTAGCAGAAAATTTCAGTAATGCACAAATTGAAAAAGTGTATTCAGCACCAAGGCAGAGATGTGCACAGAAGCCAGGGAGACCTTCCTCATGAAGGGAAAACAGGTCACGCTCATCCTGTTCTCGGGGCTGTGCACAAAGTGCTTCACAAAGCATAAGGCTAGAAAAAGGGGGCAGTTCTGCTTACCCCCCAAGGAACAGGTAAGAAGAAAGCAACCTGAGCCCTCCAGGTGTATCATGCGTTCTTCCTCACGTGCAATAAAGTCTTAATTTATTTCTCTGAATAGCCAGTGTGGTCCTGCACCTGTCTCCTCTGGATTAATCACAAGGGGTTCCTTAATGCAGGCAAACTCTTAGGGAGACTCGCTTCTCTCTCCTGTGAAAGCATGCAGGAAAGAATGCACTATTTTTTTTTTTACTTAGTCACATTTCAGATTAGAACTAGGTGATATAAGCACAAGACACATCATTAACTAGGGGGATCTGCTAATCCACGTCATCAATACATGAGAGCAGGACTGTTTCTCCTGTTACACTCACAAAACAATGCCTAGTGTTTGCTAACGGCCGTTCGCTTCTAAACACTGCATGTTACTCGCCCGTTAATTACTGACACAGTTTGCAGGAATTATTCTGTAATTAATTGGCTCCTAAAACACTCTGCTGTATGTCTTTCACATTTGGGGAAGTGCTACTCAGCATCCTGTTTTTCGTACAAGTTTTTCACACAAGCTTTGCCAGAGCTCTTTGAGCATGTCATCTTGGCAGATGAAAACATGACTTAGGAACGGCTACAAGAAATGAGATAGTCTGAAAAGTTTTAGAAGGACTAGAACATCACTATTAAACGTAAAATTAATGTGGCATTCCTACATCATGAAATCCTTCCTACCAAATGATAAACCAGGCAATACTGTAAAAAGTTTGAATGCAGACTACTTCATAATTTATGTTGTAATTCCAGAATTGGCTCAAGTCTTAGACTAATTTATTTGAATCCATTGGAATGATGGAACTGATATAATGGCATAAATAATAATCTATACAAACCCAGCACCCTTCACTAGGATGGATCCCAAAGTAAAGCATCAGTTGTGGAAATGAAGCCACAACTTCAGGCACCCCACCCGTGCCAGCTGTTATTATAGATCCAGTTTTCCCTGCTGCCTCTGCTGAGCTGCAGGGATTTGGTGTCACAGATGAGCGGGCTGCTCTCTGTTAGGAAAGCAGTATCTCCTCTGCAGAGAGTTGCACCGAGAGAGAAAGGCAGGCAGAGGTGTAATTATTTCTGTGGCACATAGTTCTTTATGATCTCTAATGACTGAATATACTGGGAATGATTTTAAGTCTCATTTGAAAAAGCATCACAAATAGTAAATAGCACAATCCCTACTTCACAGGGCTGTTTTCAAAAGCCAAGCTCAACACACCAGTCCGTGCAGCACTCGTTGTGCAAGGCTCCTAGAAAATCTTGGCATTTATTTAGGTGCTTACATAGGAGTAGAAATCTTCTGAAAATCTAGTCCCAGCTGCAGGAGCTGCAAGGCCTTTGGGAAATGCCAACCACTGGCTGGATTGTAAAGGAAGAGATCACGCAACAGCCTTGGAGTAAATCAGTATTAGGAACAGTTAATCCACACCCACTATCCAGCCAAAATACATAAAATAAAAGCTCTTAGTGCATTACGCTAATGCAAAGCCCAAGATAATACACTGGGGATGTTCTCCCATGTGCCAGAATGCCTGTTTGAGGTTGGGAGTGCTGATGATCAGGGCACAACTGAGCACACCGAGGAAGGTGTCAGGGACAGAAACAGAGGCAGAATAGGAAAAGTTTCCTCCAGGCTGGAGGGTGGTGTCACCACATCTGTCAGAACCACGCATGCTACAAGCTAATAACTCATGCTTGCTCAGTGCTGGTAATGACAGTCATGATAACCTGCCTACTGCCTGCTCTGGCAAATACCAACTCGCCCGATCAAAACAACTGAATGGTGTTTCAGTTTTCTGTACCTTTCCCCCTAAAAATCCCCTGTGAGGACACTTTTGACAGAATGCTCCTCTTTGGCTTTGGTTAGACCAAATGGCAAACTGAGACCTTTGCTTTTCTACTGAAGCCTTTTGGGTTTACCACCTCCATCTGGTTTGTCTGTGCACTGAAGCCATACACAGAAGGTAAACTCTTCAAGGAGAACAAAATCTTATCAGCACAAATCTCTACAGTGCAGTACTGAGGGCTGCAAAGTGCTTCCCTGAAAATGAGCTCCTAAGTCATCCCTGCTATGTCGTAGACGCAGTTGTGGCTTTTTATTGGAGAAAATTATTCTAAGCTACATATTAATTTTAAAAACAGATGGTGGTTGTGAAGATGGAGGAAATCAGTATTGTGGTGGTTCTGTTTAGTAGCAAATGAAGATTGATACAATTTCATATGGTTTGGGTGCCTTGTAAGAGTTGAAGATGAATAGATATGCACAAAATGCAACAAAATCATAACCATAGCTACCATGTCATCTGCTTTCTGGACTCAGAAGAACTAAATGGGTACTGGAACTGAAGGACCAGGCTGTAAAGTTGGGCTCCCAGAATAAGACGACACACTACACAGTAAAATATGGTAGGAGATTGTACGGTTGCATGTTCAGCCCCTGTAAATACATTAGTGTACTTTGATCTCCAGGGTTGCCAGGCCAGCTTCCGCTTTTGTTAAATCAGATGCTTTTTTTGATGAATCTGCAGTGGATGTGGTGGGTTGTTGAGCATTACACTGAGCTAAAACTACTGAGACAAGCAATTGTGGACCATCTAAGCTGAAGAGCATTAACAATTAAGCTTTGGTGGCAGTATTTGATAAAAGAAAGATTCATCGCCCTAAGTTTGCTGAAAGGACTGCTAATGTTGTAGAGTGTTGGACGTGACTCTGAGGAGAGTACAAATGTGAGCCCTGATTAAATGAGTAAAATGTGAAGGAAGTTAGTATTGAATTTAATGTGAGAGTAGCTTAGCCTGGAAGTTAGAGAGATGAATTTTTGCATAGTAAGAGAAATTTTACCAGCTATTTGATGAATGTATGGTTGTATATGAACATGTTTGATTAGAAACCAGTGGCCAACAGTGATCCAGAGCACAAGAGAGACCAGAGAAATGTACTGAGGAATGCAGAATTGACTGGCCCGTATTAATACTGTGACAGCAAATACAGCTAAGCTATCAAGATAGTAGAAAGGCTTTCTAGCTCTAATATAAATTCCCAAATTGTTTTGGCACTGAACTCAGAATTGCACAGGCAGATGCATAGGATGACTCTGAACATGATAGGAACGCAAATAGCTGCTTTTGCTGAAACATGGAAACCCTATCCTTAGTGCTAAATGGAAAAAAATGTGATATGGGAAGACATCAGTAAAAAAGCCAAGTGTTGTCAGGTGAGAAAATGAGGTCAAAGTAAAAGAAATGTACTTTCTTCTAATGTTTAAGGAGGCGGAACCAAAGCTGAGTTTCAAACCGGCAGAAAAAAAAATCGAGGGAGATAAAATGATACAGGAATCTGACTGAGAGTGCAGCTAAATCAAAGAGGTAGGAATTGATGCTCTACCCTGAGGTATAATGCACATGGCCATAGGTGGCCCAGCAGAAGCAGCAAATCAAACTTAGTGAGAGGTTTGGAATCAGGAAAACTGAAAAAAAAAAAAAAAAAAGATCAATTTATTGCAGAGGGAGAAAAGTTTATAATAAACGGGAAGCAAGGTATAATGCAAAGTGAGTATGTGGGATTTGCTAGATGTATTGTTTTCTTCTTGAGAAACAAGACTGAGCAGTAATATAGCTTCTATTCTGGAAGAAGTATCAGGCCTTTGCAGGAAGAGCTTCAATGTCTTATCAAAATACGGTTCTCAACCTAGACCTTGAGGTAAAACACTGCAGTTGTCACCCCTCCTCCCCAAGATGTTACTGGGGAGACCGAGTTAGACCAGCTGATACTGTGTACTTTCCTACCAACACACAAACATCTACACCAAAAGCTTTATCTAACCATCTGCTATCATTAGTCTAAATGGTACCCCAAACGGTGCAATTAATGTTATGCTATCCTCCTTGTCCTTAGTCTGCCAGACGTGTATGACACTTGATGACAAAAAGGAGTTGGGGTTGGGTGGAGGAGTAATCAGCTCCCTTCACTGGTGTATGGTAGTGCTGTTAGAGCCTACACAGATGGTACACGTTCTGTTTCATCTCCTGACTTCATCGCAAGTGCTTTAAAGGGTGGTCATAGTCAGTGGAGGAAAACATCAAACAAGAAGCTGTAGCTGAGATGAGAGTACGGCTGAAGGGAAAATGCAGGTTAAAATTGTTGAGGCTCTTTACAAGTTATCGGAACTGAGTCATCGTTCCCTTTCCTCCTACTGCCAAATCAAACAATGTACGACTAGAACCGAGAGAACTGTCCTTTGAAATAGAAACAGCATGTGATCATTAATATACAGCTTATGTTTTCTATGCTGTAGCAAACCATGTATCCACTTTTTCCTGGGTCAGAACCAGCCACCACCAGGAGACCGATAGCTTCCTAATGAAATGGAAGCATTATGATACCCGGCTTTATCACTGTTATTGAGCCAGCAGACTTCCCTGCTTGGTAGGTCTATTTCAGAACCTACACGATAAATCCTTTTGGGTAAAAAGCACTGGAGGAATTAAGTGGTATTAGAGACATAACGTGTGTATGCAGATCCCCATGTATTCTAAGGCTCTTCCTAACCTAAAAAAAACTTTTAAAAGATATCCCCAGTGTGTAAAAATGATCTCCAGAAATCCCTTGTTGGGCAGCCTGCACCAGTACCTCTTATGGCAATCCTTCTTTCAAGACAGGGACTGCAAGAGGTGTTAGAAACTTGGTTGCATTGATTTAAATGTATTTGGACTTCTGTTTGGAGAGATCTGGGTACATTATCCTTAATGAAGAGAGAAAAGGTGAGAGTTTCAGCCCTCTTCCTCCTTTACACCAGATATCAAGGAACAAATAAAGTAATTAATAATAATATTAAATAATATTAAAAAGGAACAAATAAATTAAAGCCACCCTCATCTCAGTGACAGATTGCTGGAAGCAGGGCAGAGGCCAGCTGTGAGAGTCCTGATGTGGGATATATTGGCAGGGACAGGGTTTGAAATGGCAAGGGAAGAAAAAAGGCACTAGTCTGGGGAGGATAACCTTGGGATGTTTATGAAGACTGCAGGACACTCTTGATTACATCACTGACTTCTCCAGTGCCCCCCAGTCAGGGTGACCTAAAGCTCTAGGACAGCTTCTCACTCTGGAGTAACTGATTTTTGTATTTTTAACTATTATTTGCATCATGGATAATCTATTGGATCATATAAAATAAGGAGGAAACATCCAGGAATTTAAGTTACTTATAGGAAAGAGAGATTTCATGACTATAACAATAAATGTGAACTTTCAAGTATGTTGTTTGGTTTTTTTTAATTCAATAAGTGGAAACATAGTAAGGAGAAACAAATGTTGGAAATACAATCCTGAAAAGTCTGGACTTGTTGAGTGATATGTTAATGAATTGTGAAAATCTAAAAACCACGGAGAAAACAAACACTAAGCAGAGAAAATTCAACTCTTTCTCTCCCTTTCTCTCTCCTAAGTGTTTTAAGTGAGGAATGCATCAGGGTTAATGGAAGTTGTACTGTGATTGTACATGAATGGGTTCTGAAACTTCCTGAAGAGGTGGTGTACAGGCTGGGCTGGAGTAATTGCAATAATTGTACGTTACTATTAACATATTTCTTCATCTTGGTGGCAAGATTTACTTTGAGGGAAATGTTAGCAGGCGTTTATTGGAGGAAGAAAATAAGACTCGCATACTAGAGATTCCGGGAGACAGGTAATGTGGTCAATCTCACAGCTGGAGCAGGCTCTTCCACGGTGACAGAGTGATCTTATGTGTCCACTAGACTGAAGGAAGGCCAGTGAGTCGCATCATGTCCACCTTTCTCTCCCATAGCAATACTAATTTTCCCTCTTTCTCTAATCTATTCCAGCTGCATCTGCCTTTAAAATCCTTATTCAAAATTCACTTTTTTACTGTAATTCTTCAAGATAACAGCTTGCAAAAGGTACCTAGTGTGATTGGTAATATTTACAGTTAAAGATCTGGTTACCTAAACCAGATCTAATCACAACTACCTTCATTCACACCTACCCTATTGTGCATAGTTGCTGTGAGCTCTGCTACTACTCCTCACATCTTCACCAGTCTTCCCCTTATCTTTGCATCCCACCCTGGCTAATCATATTGCCTCTTGATTTAAGTGCAGTAAATATGATCAGTATTTGAGTCTTCTCTGGATCAGTCTTGCATTGTGCTTTGGGAACCCCTCGTTTCCCTACATGCTGTGTCTTACAGCATCTGATGCAGCAGCCTCCTGATTGTCAATGGATCATTTGGGCACTATGGGTTGGACCCGTATCACCTGACTCTACCTTTTAACATATAAATCTGAGTCAAGGGAGATAGATAAGAATCTTTAAGATGCCATTCAGAACTCTGTGACCCGTACTCTAAAGCAGATTATGTTATTGACAGCTCAAGTTTGGTCTCCCCCAGGACCGCTGTGCAAGCAAACGGCCATTGTACATATGTAAATGTCTGGATGTATATGCATGTATTCATTTTGAAGTCTACCCTCATAAGCAAAAATCATTTGGAAACTTCCAGCATTCTGTTAGGAAAAGTGAGTGGGTTTGTTGAGCTGGATCAAACGCAGAGGAAGATCAGGTGAACTGAAGTGATTACCGTGGGGTAGAGTAGCCAAGGGAGAGTATCAGTCAAAGTTAACAGTGAACTCAATTCTGGAGGCTTAGCATGGGGCGCATATATTATCCGTAGACTCATGTATCACTCTGGAATGAATGGGATGCAGACAGATATTGGAAATACAGACTCGATAACAACAGAAATGAAAGATGAGTAACCCTAAAATCCCTAAATATAAAAGGACATTTATCATCACTGCAGCAGGAAGTGAACCACAGGAATGCAGATAGAATTATACAGAGCGATGAATTTCATATGGTAGGAAAATGAGGGAGCTTAATACCACTGTCAGTGTGTGAAAAGGTACATTCCTTAAGGGTCCATTTCTCTTACAAACTCTCCAGGTCTGTTGTGACTCCATTGCTCTACAGTCACGGCATGGCACGGATGGGGACCCCAAGCGTTCCTATTTCAATGAACTTGCTCTTTTGTCCACAGTCTGCAGCAGATTTGGCAGGGGTGGATTTTAGCAGCGGGAAAAGGAATGATGGAGGGAGAAACAAAAAGCTAATTCTGAGTCGAATAAAGAGGAAGGCTAAAAAACTCCAATCACTACAGTCAAAATATTTAGAAGCGTTCCCAGATTAAATGATACATTTAATTTCTGATTCACAACGAGACTAACGTACCGTTTGACCTACAGGTTCACATGAGACTTCAGTGATACACAGTAGGAACTCTGTCCAAAGAGATAGAAAGCTCTAAAACTTGCGGCACAAACTGAATGGTACATGAAGGCATTCCTGGTTTTGAGGTAAACACATTATTGGTGTTCTTGGTACCTTGCTTTTAAAGATGCAAAATCAATACCAAGTTTGGCAACTTTTATTCATTCATACGAGTGCTTTTACAATAACACAGACATTTAAGGAGTCATAAGATAACACCTGCAATTTGTCTAGAAGTACTAAAAGAGAATAATGTATTGTTAAACAAAATGATCAATGTCTGAGGTCTATGACAACTGTTAAAACAACAGCCTTTCACAGGCAGTACTATTAAATAATTTTTAATTTGCAGTAATAGTGGGGTTCAGTTTCTCTAACAATCCTGTGAAAACAGCCACAAAAATATTGAGAGAACATTTATTTTGTGGCAGTACTAATCCTAGGTGACAGACAGCGTTCTTGAGGCTTTTTTTTGTTGACGAAGACAACAATAATACTTCCTCATCAATAGCTGTATAATGACTACAATCTGCAAAATCCAAAGTCATTAAAAGAAATCTACATTCAGAGAGCACAGTCCTCTCTCTTTCTGAAAAACAGTTTCCTTATTATGATATTTTTTTCTTTTTTGATTGAGCCAGATGCCAACAAATTTCTTTTGGGGTCTATTCTTTAAAAATTGAGAGCAAATTATTAGCAGAAGCCAGCAGCAAAATAACAACAGAGTGCAGTTTCCTACAACAAACTTGAGAAATAATTAACAGACCCCTTGTGCATCTTTACATTCTCCACGGTTCTGCTGCAGAGCAGAATCATCGTTTCCATGCCGAGGCCGGGGCACAGCTCCTTACTTGTAACAGGACTTGGTTCAGCAGAGCTGTGATGGCTCTGCTGGATTCACACCATCTTAAAATGCCAACCAGCAGTCCCTGGGACTGCAGAAGACTGGCACGGCCTCTGGATTAATCTTGAATCGCATTATTTTACCCTCAGGACATCGAATAGCGCTGACCTCTCGTAAGTCTGACCCGCGTCTTGTGATCAGGGCCAAGAAATAATTAACAGTCTCAAATTAGCATTCTTCAGTGTCACAAACCCATTAGAAATAGCATTAAAAAAAGGCAAAAAGCAATACTTTCCCCTTCCCACCTCCTGGCTTCCTCCTAGGATGGCTGTGGCTGTAAACCAAAGATCATTAAAGAGGACTTTTGTATTAATGATTGAGTGTATGCTACAATAATCAGATAATGGCTATAGCAGCATTCATTAGAAGTCTCAAGAAACTCATCTTTGCTATGCATGATAAACTAATTTCTTCTAAATACTTTGACAGCATTGTTGATTAAGCCTTTAATGTTCACTTTATCTATAAGGGCAATTGTTTTTTGGTCAGTTTATTGCTCTGTGTAACAGCAAACCCAAATATTAAATGGGCTTGAAAGGTGTTAAGGAAAACTCTGCATACTGAGTGATCTCTACCCTAAAGTATTTCTATAGTTGTTTGGGGTTTTTTTATACTTACACAGTCCAGCTATAAAAGAAGTAAGTCTGTTAAGCTGATCTGAGTTATCAACTAAAATGTCTTGAGCCATTAAGTACCAAGAATAATAAAATAATATTAATTAACAAGGGGCATTCCTGCCATCCTGCTTAGGGTAGTGCTTTGCAACTTGGAATCAAGCGAATCCAGCAGAGCACAGATAAGACAGAATTTCAAGACTGAATGTATATTGGTCCTTGTTCAACTACTTGATAATATCTCCTGGCCTGCCTATAGCAAGTTTTAACAAGATCACTGTACTCAGGGCCTTGTTTCTTGTGTTCTGCAGATGCAGTGTGAAGCAGGTGTGTGTCTGCTCAAGGGGGCTAAAGTTACACCCAGAAAATGTCGAAGCACTAACTGAAACATAACCATCATTCAGAGCACGTAGTAAGGTGTGCAGGGAATCATCTGGCATACCAGCGAGTGAGTGAGAGGTGAGAGGGCTTTCTCTGGGGGCTCATCTAGGCAGCACAGCACCGGCTGCCATAATAACAACTCTCTTGCTGGCAGGAGAGAGCAGCTTAAAATATTTGTGTGACTGCACATTTGAACGGGACTGCCCACGCATGAGAAGGGAGAGCTATCTTGCTGAAACAAGAAAGTTTGCTCCTATCCCTTGTGGCACCTTCTGTATTGTGTTTTGTTCTGCCCTGATTTTCCTGTTAAATCCTCACAATGCACTCTATCTGTATTCTGCCACTGCTCTTAACAGCTTTTTTTTATTTTTTTTGCTTTGTTTGTTTGGGGTTTTTGATTGCTTTTTGATGTGTTTGTTCTTGTCCTTCCCAAGTCCAGTAGCTCAAATCTTGTCGCTGTTCTTGGGATGTAATGTATTCCTCTGACCACCTGTTTGCATCTGGGATATCATTTCCTTTTCCCAACATCCTCTTCCCTGAACATCTGGGGCCACAGCTGTAAGTAGGTGAACACTGAAAAGCATTCAGGGAAGCGGGATGACAGTCACAAACTGATGGCAACAGGTATTGTCTAAACCTCAGCAGGTACCTTTTCCAGGAGACAACGCTTGCTGCTGAATGTCCCGCCTTACAAAGGAGGTGCTTAGTTGTAGTCGTTGAGATGAGGAGACACTGTGCTGACAGCATCCAGCTACTTGTAGCATCTTTTAACCACCTGATGTGTGGAGCAGCCAGCTGGCCTCCGCACCCCTATTCACCTGTGGATACCTCTGAAACCAGAGAAAGCCAAGTTCTGGGGACACTGACAGAGATCAGCAGTACTTCTCTGGGATCATCTGTCAGTCCTACACTGTGCAGCTTGTGGAGTCCCATCTTTATGTCTTCTGACAGTAGAGACAAGGGCTGATGAACACGACCTCAGGGGACGATAAGGGAAATGACCATCCACTGCCTGCTGGTGCTTATTGCAGGTCAGGATGATGGCCTGTAGAAAGATACAAGTGCTTCTGGCACTGGGACCATCTTTGAGTCATGGTTGATTGTCATTCATCCCAATGAAGTCTTAACCATAAATAACAGTATTGTGTGAAATCAAGTATTTGGAAAACATAAGCTTATTCCAGAGGAGCCTGAATCTCTAACAGTGAAAATGTGACAACAGATGAGGGGAGCAAAGCATTTACGAAACTGGATGGCAAAATATACATGTGCCTTTTGTCAAGAGTGTGAGAACTGCGATGATAACAATTTCTGGCTGTTTCAATGAGTAGGTGACCAAAGATATGCAACAGCACAACAACAGAGAAAAGACTTTTCTCTAGAGAGAAATCTCACTCAATTTCCCTTCCTATAGAAATCACCCAAAGCAGATACTATTTTTTTCTTTTGTTGTTTTATGAGGTAGCAAAGAACTTTGGTTTATTTACTATTTTGATTTCAAATGCTCTTCCAATCCAACAGAACCTCGAATAGCTTAATGTAGCTACCTTGGACATCCTTGGGCCAAAGTCAGGGCTTAGTCAATAGTGGTATGAGCTTGACTTTTTCACTGATATGACTTAGCAGAGCTACATGATCACGGTGATATGTACATGACTGTCATTCATCTGAAGCTGGTGTTAAATTGACAAAACTCTGCTTTCTAATGAAATCCTTACTCTCCCTGATT
>JANHFX010012357.1:0-87734 GCA_027560015.1 Chloroceryle amazona
GCACATGCACGGCTGGCAAGTTTGGGATCGCCAGGGAGGTGTATTTTTTGCACCCCCAGTTGGTACCAGAGCCCATCGTTCATGTGCTTTGAAAATGAGGAGTCCTTGGCACAATTGCTTTGGCTAACTCGGTCACCCGGGAGATTTTCTTTAATCCGTGTACAAAGTCAACCAAAAAGGAACGGAGCAATAGAAGAAAATATCCGTAGTCAAGAATGGTAGGTTTTTCTTGCCCAATTTAGGAATGCCCTGGTGTAATCCCCCTGCATGTGCTTATGCTTTAAATTAATTAGGCAGCAGCCTAATGATAACTTAATAATGACTCTCCCAGTTTTAAACATAGTGACTCCTGAAGTGGGACTGCGCGCTTTAGGATGCAAATGAAACCAGCGGGGATTTGAATGATTTCCTTGATCTGCTTAAGTTCCCTCTGCTGTTGATACCGATCAGAACTCAGTGTTTTTGCAGCCTGTCTTTGTGCGGGGTTTTTTTTACAGATATACACACACGCAGTTTTAAGGAACAATGTCGGCTGTGGATCCATGACATTGCTGTGGATCCGCTAGCACATGCAGAAAAACTGATGCCTGTTTTCTGTTGTCCTAGCTCCTTATGTGTGGCAGCGATCTGTAGTTGAAATCAACATACAGCATTTATATACAATGAACGCAAACGGAGATAGTAGGAGGCTGGTGACCTCATGCTTTGCTTGTTTCGAAAAACAGATGTGCATCTTTCAGTGTAGCTGGAGGAAAAAAAATAAAAAGCCAGCTTGATATTATGAATGAAACTAGTTATTACCTGCACAACAGTGGCATCGAGGCTGACAGAGCCCTGGGCTTACCTAACCGTTAGCCGAGGAGCTCTGTCTGTGGTTCATATTCTTGCCCAAGAAAACCCTTCACGTTTGACAACAATAGACCCCAAGTTTCATCATACAAGATAGGGAAGGTTAAACGCAGAGAGCGAGTCAGAGTAAAGGGTAAAATATCCCCAGCTGCAGAGAGTACTTCTGGCAGATATAACCAGCCGCACGGGTAGAACTGTCTCAATGCTAAATTCAAGATACTGCGATATAACCGTTTGACCACTGAGCTGTCTGCTGGGAGGGGGGCCACTTTGCCCATCTGAAGGAGCAGTTAGTGTCCCTATTCCAGCCTGCTGGAAATACTACGAATAATTCATTATTACAATTCAGCTAAGAAGCAAAAACAGAAATAAAACCGAACAACTAAGTACTGCCACCATGGGTATGCTATGGAACGGCACACAGGTTCAGAAACATGAGAGATAGGACTGCATGGCAAGAGGACATTCCCTAAAGGTCACTGCTTCCCAAGAGCTGCTTTTTAACTCCCAGCCTATTACTCTGCAGGTGTGAATGAAGATTACTGAGTTGCCAGAGAGGTGAAAACACCCTCCCAAAGATGGTATTGAGAAATAGCCATAGAAACCCTTTTGAATCTTCTCTCAAAACTCTCCCACCCGTTTTCCACCCCGAAGCCACAGTTAGAACAGGAGACAGAGAATTCAGCAAAACAAGGGATTTGAGATCTCTGCCTGTAGATTCTCTGTACAAATACAAGGCAGGCTGATACTTAAAAGTAGTGACCATCTGTTTGGATGGCTTATGCAAAACAAAGCTCCCGAGTTGTCAGACTAGTCTGTCAGGCGTGTCACAAAATGCCATCGTTGTTGGCATCACTGGCCTCCTGGCTCTTAGAGCTGGGGGGATTGACTGGGGCAGGGGACAGAGAGGACTGCTGAAGCCAAGATAAGAGACACAGGAACTACCCGGAGATCCTAAGCGTGTTGTTTTCAGATGCAGTATTGAGACAGTACTGAGGTCTTGGGCAGTACTCACATTGCCCAGCTATGCTTCTAATTCAGCTCGACTAACCTCAAGTACCTCACAACCCTGCCAACAGGCAGGTCAGCTTTTGTCTCTTCAAAACTGAAGTCATGAATTATTTGATAATACTTCTCCATGCTTACAGTTTGTAACAGCAGTAGGAGCTCAGATGGCCAGGATGATCCCAGGCTGACAGGAGCTGAGGATTCTCACATCATTTTATTTTCCTGGTTCTATGTTACTTTGGGCAAGCCACTTCCACCCTACATATGCTGAAATAATCAGAGGTGAAAGACTAAATGTGATTTCCAAGTATTACCGGATGGTTAGTATAGAGTAGCCCAGTTAAAGGTAGCAAATGGTATGAGCCAGGCTGAAACCAAGCGAGGATGTCATAGGTATTTCTGCTTCAGATACTGAGTGCAAAACTGCCTGTGGGTCTTCAGTTCAACTCAGCATTATTAAATAAGCCTTGACTTGTTGATCCTGCCTGTGGTTTACAGGGGACTGGAAGGGTCCATCAAAGAAGGACCCATCATATCCGTCCTTTGTGAACTGAATTGAGAGCAGGTATTGAAAGTAACAGACCTCTGCTGATGTCAGTGTCCCACAGCACAGGCTGAGACCCCAGAGGTTTTCCCCACTCCCCCGCTGCCATCCTTGTCAGCAGAGGACAGAACAGCAGTTCTGTTGTGTGCTACTGGACAGACGTCAGTCTGTCTCTTTTCCTCCTTCCCAGCAACAGCTTCAGTTCAGCTGGGCCACTCTAAATTACACAGTCATGCAGTGATGTACAAACCACCTTCAGATGCATTTACCTGGGGATGCAATTGCTCAAACCCCTTTAGTATGCCATTCCTGTGAAGAGCTGGTCTATTTTTTACTTTTTTTGTTGCTGTTGTCAGCACACAAGCATTATAATTTTTATTTTGCAATTAGTGCATTATATTACGTACTGTCTAGTCACGCAGGAGGAGGCTGTCCCTATCCCAAGTAGTTTCTGATTTAAACAAGGCAGGAAGGCAGAGGTGATGTAATGATTGTCATTTTGCACTCTGGGCACCTGGACTGGCATTTTACCCAGGGTGACACAAAAGTCTAACCTGTCTCAAGACCGTAAGCACAAGAACAGGGTTCCTCTAGAAAGAGATTTCACACAACTATCATTTCCCAGTTGCCCTGTAATATTGTACCTCATCTCATTACGGATCTAATCTGACTGCCAGCACCTCTCGTTACTGTGTGATAATCCCTCTATAGGTCTTGAGAATCTGCCTGAGAGTAAATACATGGGGAACCACAGTGTAGTTTACAGGCCACTGAAACCACAGGGGAACCCTTAAAACTATTATGCATGTACGAACAATTAAAAAACCCCCAACTATCTATGCATAACATGTAGGAAGATTTAGTGAAGGGCTGCAGTTTGTTTCAGGATGGAAGAAGGCTTTTGACCAAAATCAAATTATCTGAGCTAATACAGGCACAAGCAGTTGAAATACTCTAGGCTCGCATGCTGTGGAAATCAATGAGGCTTCAGAAACTGCAAGTTCAGTGATTCACAGTTTTAAAAGTTGCATGTCAGAATTTTAAATCCTCCAAAAGAGCCTCAAGAACAGAAAGTTAATATTCTAGTATGAGAAGAAAAATCATGCTTTGTTTTAATTCTGGGCATGCACATCTGTAGGAATATAGACGTATCTAAAATTGAAAATGGTCCTTGAGTTTCTGCATACAACCCTGAATTGATGCCACAGCCCCAAGGTACCGTTTCAGAAGAGATCCAGACCTAGAAAAATGAAGATAATCCTCTGGTCCCTGTCATTACTCAAACTGGGTAAATCACTCTCCATAAAGAGAACACTTAAATTACCGGCATCGTGCGTTTTTTGGTTGCCATGCTGTCAGTGATAAGTGTAAAAGATCAGTGCTGTTCTTGCCACGGGTGGGAAAGCTTTCCAGAACTAAACTGATGTTCCTTCCCATCATCTCAGCACGAAAAAGGGGGCACTGTCTTCTACAGACAGGCCCCGATGTTGGTACTGTGTAATGCCCTGCTCCTGGGTGGATCTGCTGACTCTTGACAGAGTTGCAAACCCTTTCCCCTCATAAAAATGGGATAGACTGGAATATTGTGCAGTTTACCATGAATCAACTTCACTGCTTCCCCTACGCTGTGCATTTCCTCCTTCCTCCTTCCCACAAAAGACCACCTGGGTTTGAGTCTGTGCTCGTGGGCATGCAGAGGAGTTAATTCACAAAGCTGCACCACATTTCCCCTGGTCTTGAATAGAACTAAGCCGGGCTGATTTTGATTTTGTTTCTCAGTAACTATGAGAATTTAGGAGTATTAAGAGTTTCATTATTCTCAAAGAAAGGAAGCTCAGATCCAGTTTACAAACAGTAAAATCTTCTCTTGTGTTTTGAAAATGTTTTCTAGGCTGCTAAAACATGTTTTGCCTAGTAACAGACTTAGCAACATAGCAGTGTTTCAGCACAGAAAGGCTGCGAAGTCTCTCATTCCTCGAGGGTTTGAGCTGGATTTGGGAAAATACTGCATGGAAAAGAAAGCGCTGCAGATAATCTTTTGATTTTCAAGTGCTTGCTGTTCCTTCACGGCTTCGCCTTCAGGGTATTCTTTTTCTGCAAAAACTCTTGGCCAAAATTCATCCTACTACAGAGGACCAGACCAAAACGTAGGCATCCCCTAAGTCTCACTTGAGCCCAAGCTTTAGAAGGGGTTTCTTAGTTCACAGTGCCTTGTGTCAGCTCGGGGCGTGGAGGGAAAGCCCATCGTCCCACGCGTAGAAGCTGATGGCTAGAAATGTTTCTAGAGGGAACAGTTTAGAAGACTACTTTGAAAGTGGATTTCCAAGCTTGTGAACAGCACCGGAAGAAATCTTCAGCTATTGAATAGCAAATCCAGGTGTTGTAGCTACAAGGGCTTAGGCAAAAGCTTCCTCTAATGCTCTGTCTGTGCTTATCATTTAAGGCAGTGAGTTTCAGGCTTGGATAGAGCTGCTCACTGAACTGTGCACTAGAGAAACTGTGTAACCAAAATACTTCCAGTACTGCATCAGCCGTGGGGCCAATGGACATTTTTAAGTAGGAGCTTCATAGGAAGCGTTTGTGACCTGCTTACAAATAGTGAAAGATGAAGAATTTGGTGGAGGTGCACCCCCTGGCAGATCAATTGGACAAGACCTGCTTTCCTCACTGTGACACCCCCCCTTTCTATGTTTAAGCTTGTGTCAGAAATTGTGAGACGTGCAGCTCTTTGCCCATGCCGGGGTTTAACAGAGGAGATTTTGCATTGTAACTGGAGCAACAGTTTGAGCAATTAACTGGTCTAGTTCATGTGCTGCAATTCCTGGGTTCAGCACTGAGGCCTCTGAACGATTTTGTACATCTGTGCTGGAAGGGATCCAACGGGTCCGCGCTGCGCAGCGGAACACGGATGCTGCAATGGAGTTAGCAGCTGCTGGGAAGGTGCCCTGGAGAACGGCTTGAGCAAACATACACTGGGGACCCAATCCCATGGCTGCTCTGCATATGGATTTTTTTTTCATTGGCTTTATTGCACATTTCTGCTGTGGGACCAAGAGGTGATTACTGCACTGTTCGGACCGTTACGTGCCAACAGCTCCACTGTGTTTGGTTCGGGGGGAGATCTCTATCAGACAGTTCCTCAAAGATCTACAGTTTTAAAACACAGAGGGCTCTTCCTTTCTGCTGTATAGTCTGCAACCCAAGGCGCAGAGAAACTTAGATGCATACGCCAAATCTGTAGCTAGGCTGGCACTTGTACCTAAATCTGGAGAGTTTCAGGCTATTAGCTTAATCACAGGACTCAGATATCTGGTCTAAGTAGAACATCTATTTCCGTGACACTGTATAAAATTTTCAAACGGAGAGGGACCTTCTGTTATCAGAGGCTGAAGAAGTCATTCTCGTGATAAGATCATATTCTAAAATAGCAATGGCAGCAGTGGCACTCCATATTACCTCAGTGATTCAGGATGCTGTATACATAACTGCCATTAATCATATCTGCTAGTTAGGAGAAGTGGAACAATCAGATACTCAGGTCTGAGATTGACAAAGAAAATGTCACTGTCACAAACAACGAGAAAATGGTTTAAGGACAGAGCATCCCTAGACAAAGATTGCTCTCAGCAGAGCGAAGGTCAGCGAGTCGCCGCAGTGCTTGCTGCGTAAGCGCTAGCTGCCCAGAAAGCAAGCTTGCATGTGTTCAGGGGAGGAAAAAAACCCACCTCCATAGAGCCTTAACACCCCATGCTTCACCAGGATCTCATCTTTAAATGTCTGACTAGCATCACTATATGCAGTGAGTTCCTGGTTTGGGAGCGAGTCAGCCAGAAGACAGCAATGCCTGGATTTCTGAGATGTGGTTTTCAGGGCTATCTAATTTTGGCAAACACTCTAAGAGATGTCAGAAAGTTTCCAGATCCTTTAAATTTGCTATTAAAATGTCATGGTGACAAGAAGATGTTTGCTTATGCTTCTGTCTCCAGTGATTTTTTTTTGCCTTGGAGCAAAGGTCTTGAACTTGATCCTACTCTCTGCACTAGGGAGGAGAGGAGCTTCAGAAAGTGCAACCCAGACCCCGCAAGTCAATGATAGAACTTGAAAATTTCCTCTATGCCTTCTGCGTCAAAAACCCAAGCAGTTAATAACTTGACCCCCAGTATGCAATTCCCTTTCAAGCTACATATTGGGTTTGAGTGATAAAAATACCAGTGTTATCTTTTCCTTTTCTGCCCCTTTTACCTGATACTACTGTCAAGAGCCAGTTTAAATTTACTGATGAGATTCTCTAGACAGAGGCTCACTAGAGAAACTCATGATTTCAGATACTCAGTGTGGACTATTTGAATAGAGCCCTGTTTGCATAAGATGCTGATTAATCTTCAGTGGCAGCATGTTGGCTTGTTTCTGCAGAATTCTGCAGCACTTCCTTATAAAGCCCTCTGGAAGTTTACCCCAGACTACTGCTGCCACTTTGCTATACAAGACTCCATGCTCAAAGGGTGCTGCCAGCCCTCAGGACCTCCTCCACTGACAGAAGTCAGGGGGAAATTCCACTCTCCAAAAGATCATGAGCAAAGGTTTCAACCAAAAAAACCCCAAAGCATTTGGTGCTTGTAAATGTCAAGAGCTAGCCCTGCTGGGTCCTGATCAGACTTGCGTTGCTAAGTCACCTTTGAAAGTGACTCTTATTCGACTCCTCAGTCTTACTCACACTTGCAAACGTTGCCCCAGGTTTTCACTGGAGCTCATAGTGGATTCTCAGCATGTGCTCTGCAATTGCAAAAAGAATAGAGCCATCCGTGTGTGTGTCTGTGCTGCACCAGTCTAATTATCCTCAACAAGCAGAGTCATCAAAGAGCTGTAGTTCAGCAGCTGACAGCGTTTTGGATTCCATCACCAAGACTCGCTGCAGGCTTTGTGCGCTACAATGGGGTGCGCCGCGGCGCCTGTGTCTTACTCACCCCCTGGATAAACAGACCTGAAAAGAAAAGGCCTTGGCTTTGCTTGGCATTACTCTGAACCCACCGTATCTGTGCTGCCCAGTCGTGCACAAAGACTCGATCTAGAGAGTAGTGTAAAGCAGAGAGGAATAAAACAACAGCAAGAAATAATGCTGAGGGGATTGCTAAAGTCACCGCAAGAAAGCGGCTGACAACCTACATACGGTGTTTTAGACATCTCTGTGCCTCTTGTCTGTGTTCATAAGACACAGGTGCTGCCCTTTCAAATCCACTCCCAATATCCTCCCGAAGCTTTGACAACTTCCAGCAGCAGAAGGTGCTTTTTAAGGCGCTCCCGAATACCCACAACCCACGGCACGCAGCTAGAGATGTTGATCTCACACACCTAGGGAGCAGGAGCTACTGCTCCTCCATTCCCTGGGAAGCCTCGGCTTTCCCATTTTTCACCCGGATTCCCAGAATAAAGATCAACACGGAGAGCAGAGTTGCACGTGCAGATATGACAATATCCCGACAGGTACTGCCAGGACCTGAGTGGTTTCTGTCACCCACCAAGCAGCAACGTAGAATTGAAACAGAAAGCAAGCAGTTAGAGACTGGAACCTGGAATGAGTGACAGGAGATGCGCTTGATATCTTTGCTTTCCCCAGACACCAAATTCAGGTCCTTGAGACTGAAGTCTCCTGTCATTGCCAGCACGAATACCTTGCAGGCCAGTCCCTGTCAGCAGGAGATTAGCATGAAAACATTCGGGAAAAGTTATGCACGTGGCTGAGCAAACAGCAGCCCTGAGTAAACGTTGGGATATCTGCCTTCTCTGCTGGGAATGCAGAGCCATACCCTAGGATAGGCAACTCTGATAAACACCCCAGCCTTCCATAGCCTGACATCAAAAGAGGTTTTAACTGTATTTCGCTCGCACCCATCACCCCCCTGCTATTATCAAACGCGAGGCAAGTGCTACTTTTTCCCTTTCATGTAGTATTAGCTTGGCTCTGCAGTTCATGATAGTGCAGAATTAATCATTTGTGGTTGGTGTCTGTGAAATAATTGCCAGTGTAGAGCTGGGTGTGTTTCAGAGAGATTTTTTTTTTTCATCTCCTGATTTGTAAAAGTGACTATTTTCTTTCTCCTCTACCTCATGAAATGCAACAAGTTCTTGCACGACACAGATCTCAGTAACGGCCTGATGCGGCAAAGCCCTTGAGCACGTGCTTCTCTTGAATGGCTGAGGTCGAGATGTTTGATACATTTTTAGTGAGCATGAAGGGGGCTGCCTTAAATGGCATTGAAAACACCTGAAATGAATCACAGAATGGTCGGGGTTGGAAGGGACCTCTGGAGATCATTGAGTCCAACACCCCTGCCAGTGCAGGAACACCCAGGGCAGGCCACTCAGCAACAGAGCCAGGCGGGTCTTGAAAGTCTCCAGAGGAGACTCCACAACCTCCCCGGGCAAATGAAGCAGTACTGGTTTGCTTCTAAGCTCTTCCTCGTATTGTTGAGAGCGATTGCATCGGTTTCATGATACAAATTTCAAGCCCTGAGTTTGTGCTGACATGAAACTAGTATTGTTTTTCCCTTGTATGGCACCAGTGAGTAGAAGCCTGATTTTTATGCAGCACAGTCCTGTTGTGCTGGGGGCTGTGCAAACATCATCCTGGCTCCAAGAGCAGACAATCTAAATAGGAGCCAGAAAGAGCAAATGTCTCTAGAGAGGACAGGGAGAGGCCACATGAGGAAGCAGACGGTATCATCTCCTGCTGACAGGCAGTGATCCCAGCATTGCCTCCAAAATCGTTTACTCCCAGTCGTTACCCATAGTTACGAGGAGTTAGATGGATGGGTGAAATTCACAGCTGCATGAGAATGGCACAAGAACAGCTAGTTTGGGGTAAGTATCATTTCAGTTTTAGAGACAGGAAAATTTGAAATGAGACAATACATCAAGTCGCTTGATGCCAGAGAGGGCACCTTAATTAACATTTGCCATCCACTCGAGACAAAAGGCCCTCCAGAATTGCAGGCTGTAAATGGTGTCAATGATGTCCTGCTCCCTCGTTCTACTAGTATATTGAATTTATTCTTTACAATCAATATTTCTTTCTGAGAGTAGCTGCCAAGTCCTAGCAAGTGTCAAATCACAATGTATTTACCCATGGATAAGTTGCAGTCAGTTTTCCCGGGCACCGTTCAAAGAAATCTCAGGCTAAACAAGAATTGGATCTGGTTCCTATTCACGTTAGTCCACGGGCAACAGCAACAAGCCTTGGAGTAAATGTAACTTACAGCTGCACCTTACAAGACACATTTATAGTCTCTTTACAGTCTCTCTGACCCCTTCCCATAACATAGCTGTACCATAAACGCATTCATGTTCGAAAGGACAAGGCCTTCTGGTAGTGTAAATCAGCCCAGCACCATTTACTTTGTGGAAGCAATACTAATACCCACCAGCTGAGGATCTCACCCAGAAACAACCCTACTTTCATGGCTATGGAGGCTTCCTTGCGAGAGGGTTTCACTCTATGAAGACGTTGGCTTTGGGGGTCAATGCACCTTTTCTGCCTTCTGCCCCTTCCTGCCCTTCTGCTGATCCTCGTGAGGGTCAAAGGACTTGAAGCCCTTGGGAATTCCAAGGGGGAGAATGGTGTGTTAGAAGTGCATGGCGTGACTGGGGTATTGTTTGTTTCCCTTATGCCTACCAACATTTGACAGCCTTTTAACTCCTCAGAAAGAGAGGAACTTCTGCTAGTGCATTGCCCCCATGATTTCAGCCTCGGCTCTCTCTTAGTGACCCGAGCACCCAAGAAATGCATCTCACCGGGCTTCTTGTAGGAGTCAGCTGAAGCAAGGGCACTGGACAGCCTTCATGTTCTAGGAAACGCCTGTGACCAACTGCTGATTACTTTGCTTGCCCTCGGTGTTTAGATAGGGCCCATCTGCTGCAAAGTGAACTTTAAAAGGGTAGGCCAAGGCTGCCCAGCTAAAATGTGATGACGGGTGGGAAATGAGAGTTGATTCACCAAAAGAAACTTAACTATGAAACCCGAGTGCTTTTCTGTGTCTGGAGACCAAGCCCTTTTCAGGGGTCCAGAATGGATTACCTAAAGCAGTGAATGACTTTAGGAATTCTTGGCTAACTGAAGTTCATTCTCTCTGCAAAGTAAACACCTCCCAACAAGCATTCGCCTAAGGACACAAAGAGAGTCTCCTGCAATACTGGTTTTAGATCCCGGTAATTTGGATTTGCCGTCAGGCCATAAATAACACAAAAATATACTCTTGTGTGGCAGTTAGATAATGTTCCAGGCATTTAGCTCTACTTTCCACATACTAAATATTCTTCCAATTTTGCTGCACCATATCCCCATGTCTCCTAGGACCTTTGATGTGATTTTCCTTTCGGTAATAAACAGGAAATTTTGTAGTTTCGTAGGTTGGGTGTCAGTAATGGGAAGGAAGGAATCCTTTTTCCATGCGGCTTTATCTTTCCCTTACTTGCAACACATAAGTTTTAAGTGTCAGGAACACTCAGTCAGTTTATTTGTGGAGTATATTTCTAATCACACAAGTATTTGAAGCAGTTGAACAATTCAAGATGAGATTACGCAAATGGGATTGAATGTTGTGACTAGATAATTGTCCCTTTGCTTCAAGGTACGTGTCAAAGCGGAGGCAACTTTTCAGCTGGAATGCAAATTCCTGAAAACTACGGCTGGTTTTGTTGCCATTATCGGTGGTCGGTGTGCAAACAATGGGCAAATCCTAGCAGCATCCCATCTACACCCTGCGAGGTCTGGGCAGAGTCGTTTCCACTGCTGAAGGGTAGTTTAAGGTACGCCGAGTGTACAAACCTCCCGGCGGCTTTTGAAGTTTAAGGCAAAGTCGAGCTTTGCAGCAGCACGTGAAGGCAGCGGGAGCGTCACCCTTTGAAGGGCGCGCTCCGAGGAGCCGCACGAGTTTCCACACGCTCCCCCGCCGGGCCCCACGTTCGAGGAGGAAACTGGGATGAATTTAGGTGCCAATCTGGCAAAGGATTCAAAACGCCTTGCTCAAGTTCAAACACATGGATGGTTCTCTTGGTTTTAACTGAGATTACTCAGGCGTGTAAATGCAGGGCTAGCTTGTGGCCTTTGAAACAATTTTGGGTTTAAATAGTGCGGCGCAGGGTGGAGTTCTGCTGCTGTTGTCACCATTAGCTAACTGCCATCCCACATTAGAACTTGGTTATCTGGATTAGTGTCTCTAATTTCATTTCCTCCCGGGTGTTAATCAGGAGGGGTTTTTCTCTTACGTGTATATTGTGCATCCTGTTTGTTCCAAAGTGTTCGATTCCATTATTTGTCTCTTAACGATTGCTGTACCCTCTGCCCGTGTCCCTGCTCTGCTACTTGTAAAGGAACAAGGTTTCAAGTACAGGCATTGCCCCACAGTAGCTGTGAACCTTCTGCCGCCCACTGCGCTGTAAGGAAGGCAGAGAAGTTTCCGGCAGCTTTGCCATCAGCAGGGTGATAAGTGTTATCACCATCCCCATTTCACAGATACGGAAACTGCAAGGACAGAAGGACTAAGCCTCTCTTTTCAAAACTGGCTTTCAAGCTTTTGGTTTTAAACGTGTAAAAACAGGCACGTGTGAGCGCTGACACATCCAATCCCAGATGCATCATGCGCACCGTCTTTGAAAATCCCTGCCCAGCTGAAATGGACGCATTCAAAATCAGAACCTGCTTTGCACAAACCGAGTCTATGTCATCATCCTATCATTCTGGACATGAGGGAAAACATTTTCACAGCAAGAGCAGTCAGACACTGGAATCAGCTGCCCAGGGAGGTGGCTGAGTCACCATCCCGGGATGTGTTTAAGATGCGGTGTTGAGGGGCATGGCTTAGGGGTTAAATCTGTAGGGTAGGGTTAATGGTTGGACTCGACGATCCCAAGGGTTTTCTCCAACCTGAATGATTCTGTGATTCTATGATTTGTCCCAAGCCAAACTACCAGTGCAATTTGCATATTCACCCCGGGTGGCACATCTAGCAATCTCCAAATTCAGTGACTATTTTCAAAGGTGATTTGGGGGTAGATTTTCAAAAGCATTTAGACATCTAGACACACAAAGCTTCCATCTTGTTCCCAGACGTCTTTTTTAAAAGAAACCAAGGTACAGTCCCTGCCCTCATCCACATCTGAAATCCAGGACTAACTCAGGACCAGCACAGGATGGGTTCAGCCATCGCCTCCTGTTCATTCTCAGCAATTCTCTCAGCATCACCTTGGCTGCTGTCACATACTATCACGTGCTATCCTGCCTGCCAGATTGTGCTGTACATCTGAAATGGCTCCACTCGTACCTGTGGTGTTACAATGCATTAATGCAGCGTGTAAGTCACAAGAAAAAGAGGCTTACATTCTCCCTTACTCAAGTTAACCTTTCTTTTTCAATACTAGTCCTTAAGATCTTTTAACCACACGGAGGAGGCAAGGGGAATCTAACATCTAACAGAAAAGCTTTCTTTAAAGATGTAGATTGCATTATAGGAAATGAGAAGCAATAATCAAAGGAAGTGCTTCATTCTCATTATCAGGTCTCACTGCCTCGCTTCTCACAGTAGAGTGCTTCTGTATATCCAGCACAGCCCCTCTCAATTCTCTTCATTAGAGACTGGAGCCTGCCTGAGTCTCATCATCACAACCTCTGCACAGCCACAATTGCCATCTCCAAGCCAGCATGGATTTTACCTCTACTTTTAAACAACTCATTTTCAAACCTAGCGAAAGATGCAGCTCCTTTTCCTCAAAAATCAATCACTATCAAAGCTTTCCTTTGTCCAGCCTCATTCAGAGCATGCTGGCTTGAAGAGGAGTCATTCCCTTGGATTCAGCAGCCTTTGAATCAAGTTGTAAGCATTGATTTTCTTCCCTCTCTTGTGTGCTAGTGATATCCAAGTCATCTATAAACCAGCTTCAGCCAGGAAATGTGATGAGCCTGGCCAGCGAGATTGGCATGGCTTCAACTGGTCAGAAGACCAGTCTGAGAAAAGAACGTGTAAATGTTTGCCATAATTGGCGACAATGAATCTTCTATGCTGACGGCTGAATGGGATCTATTAAGACACGCAGAAAAGGACATTTTGCTTCTTATTCACGAAAGCCCTAAACACATGTTTACATCCCATTGATTCCAGTGAATGGGATGGACTGAGGTAGAGAAATATTTTGCCATCTCCCTCCCTATGCAAGCCAAGCACAGCGGGCAGCCTGGCAGAATAGGAGTCGTTTTCCCACTTTGCATGTGTTCAAAATGGCTGCGTAAAGCAAAAGGCAGGAGGAAATCCAACCCTCTGGGCTTCAGAGAGCAGTGTGCTTTACTGGTACTGTTGGGTTTTTTCTTCAGAAAGCACTGCAGTAACTAACAGGCTTGACTTTTAGGAGGTTTCTAAGTCACCGTGAGCATCCCGCTCCGTGTCCATCGAGCTCTCAGTGCCACCTGAAACGTTTGCAGGGGTTTGTCTCTGCGAGTGACGTTTGAGAAAAGAAAAAGAGCAGCTGTGGAGGGGGCCGTAGCCATTGTGACCTCCCGGCCATCTGCAGAGCAGATCCCTCCCCGCAGAGGTCGTTCAGCATTAGTGTAAACACGTGGCAAACCCTTCCTCCCCAGCGTGCTAACGCTTTCCAGGCACGCTCCAAGAGCAGCTATTGCCAGGGCCACTGCATGTCATTTTCCCCTTCTCAGGGTCTCTGCTTTTGCAGCGTGGCCTGTTCTCACAAGGTGATAGCTCACAGCAAAGGAGCACTGAACGTGTCCGTTGTTTCCGTTCCCTCCCTGCCCTCTCCCAGGAGCGGGCTGGACAGAGCGCAGCACGCAACTGTCCTTGCTCTGGGCAGGAAACAAAGGTCAGAAATGTGGAGCTGTAAATCTGCCACAAGTGGCTATTTCTGGCTTTAGCTCTGGTTACAGAAATACGCTCTGGTGACAGGTGATTTTGCTGCCCACCTTACGTAAAAAGAAATGTTGAAATACAGGATTTGTTTCCCTTCCCTTCCTCTTTATAACACATTCAAAGGAGAGTAGCAGAAACTCTCCCCCCTGAACTCTGCAAGTTTTAAAACTGCTATGACTTTTTATGTCATGTTCTCCTGGGGTCTTGCCAGAGCCAGTGCAGCCCCTGGAGCACTCCTGAGTTTTACCCATTTCCATAATCTTTACAAGCCATAGCAGAAGCACAGAGTATGGAGAAGATAGTGGAGGCCCCATCCCCACCCAAACACTGGTACTCGCGCTTGCTCCCTGCTCTGCTTCTCCTGCCATCCCAGGGAACTTGTCATGACACAACACAGGGGCAGTTTGTCTCCTTTGTATTTCTGAGCTTGGGAAGGAAGGGAAAGGGCTTCTTCCAACTCAGCAACCCTTCTGCGGCTACCTAGCTCACCCAAAACATCCTAAGGCAATTGCTAATCTTTTTATCTACTCAAATACAAGATATCTATAATGCTGGAAGTCCCTGCGATTACTTAGGGCTAGTCAGCTGTAAAAATACATCTTAAAATACCTACTTACTGTATATAAATATATACAGGCATATGCACACAGTTATATACGCGTACACAAGCATATGTTCCTACAGTATATACAATGAAGTATGTACAGTTTGAGTTAGGCAGCAGTTTGTGGCCAGTGAGCAGGTTTGTTTGGGGGTTTTTTTTGTTGTTTGGTTGGGGTTTTTTCCTCCTCTCTCAAAGCAAACCATCAGAATTAGCAGTAGAAGCCAGGCCACCTTGTTGGTTCAGAGAAGAACCTGGAGACTGACAATGAACACCACTTACAAAAAAGAAGAGTGTGGCCAGCAGGTCAAGGGAGGTTCTCCTCCCCCTCTGCTCTGCACTAGTGAGACCGCATTTGGAGTGTTGTGTTAGTTCGGGGCTTCCTGGTTCAAGAGGGACAGGGAAATACTGGAGAGGGTCCAACAGGGAGCTGCAAAGATGCTGAAGGGACTGGAACATCTCTGATGAGGAAAGGCTGAGAGCCCTGAGGCTGTTTAGCCTGGAGAAGAGAAGCCTGAGAGGGGATCTTATGAATGTTTATAAATCTCTGCAGGGTGGGGGTCAAGGAGAAGGGGCCAGGCTCTTGTCAGTTGTGCCCTGGGATAGGACGAGAGGTTAATGGTAGCAAGGGGAAACACAGGGAGTTCCACCTCAACATGAGGAGAAACTTTTTCCCTGGGAGGGTGAGAGAACCTGGAAAAGGCTGCCCAGAGGGGTTGTGGAATCTTTATCTCCGGAGACTTTTGAGACCTGCCTGGATCTGTTCCTGTGTGAGCTGCCCTGAGTGATCCTGCACTGGCAGGGAGGTTGGACACCACGATCTCCAGAGGTCCCTTCCAATCCCTACCATTCTATGATTCTGTGACACATCCCAACCACCCCAACCACTGCAGAGAATCTGTATTGTTAAGCGATTCAGGCCACGAGCAAAACAGGTGCAAGGGCTGGCACTAGGAACACAAACTTGTCCCACAACATACTTGTTCTGATGAGGTATGTCTTCCTGACCAAGCTCCTAGGAACCTGATGCCTGATTAATAAAATCTTACGTTTGCACAACACTCTTTCAACCCAGGCTTTGCACATTGTGGCCTGGATTAACAGCGGGCTGCTGTCGAAACAATACATAGGACGGGTCTTAAAAAGAACAAGACTTCAGCAAATCGCCCTCAGACCCTTATTGAGATGAAGAGTGCTCTGGGGAAAGTGGTGTGTAAATACTGTCTTGCGAGGCCTGGTTTTCTGTGGTTTCATCTAAGAGATGCACACCATCGCATGGCTGAACATCTACAGGATGTGAGCCAGTGGTTTCAGGAAATGAATGGGCTCAATTCTGATCACGTTTGCACAGTGATAAATGAGCAGTCCAAATCCCCTGCTGCCAGTGGGACTGCACCACGGCTGTCACGCTGAACTGGGCCATCGGTCCTGGCCAGCTACGATACCAGCGATGTCAGAAATCATTTGGCCAGGCTGTGAAGAGTAACGGCTTGCCCTTCCTCTGATGTGCATGCAGAGAAATATAAAACGTGCGCAGGCCGTTAGATGAAAGCTTCATTTAGCTTAATAGGCCACTAAGCAGTTCTTCTGTTCTTAGTCTGTGCCAATCAGCAACTTGCCAAACTTTGCTTTTGGCCCCAAATGCTTGAAAGCCACTATAAAGTCAATCCCAGTTTAGATTTCCTTTTCTTAATGCATTTCTACTTTAACCTCCACAACACTCTGTGCCAGTAATTTCCAGTACTCAGTAGTGCATTATCTTAAAAGTACTTGAGTTTGTTTGCTTAATGTTTTTAGCCATCTAATTCAACTCCAGAGGATGCCCAAGGCTCCTAAACTTTTACTTTAGGTAGCTCAGTGAAACACACCTAGTTTTGTGAGAAGCATCCAAACCTGAGTTTAGCAAACAAGATTCATCAGAGAGGACTGATCTTTCCTGCTTAAAAAAAAAGAGTCAAACATCTGCCTTCCCACTCTCCCCAAAGATACCTAAGCCCTTTATTCCTCAGCCACTTGGGTGGGTGCTGCTTGTATGTTTTAAAAAGTGATAATCCTGGGATGTAGCACGGATGAGGCATGCCCCTGATTGTTTTAAATGCATTTAGTCAAACTTAGTTATTGATCTTAATATAAGTTTTGACAACACAGAAAGTATTAGGTCAGATACATTTTAATCCTGGCCTTCAATGGGTATTAACAAATCCATAGTTCATCTGGGCTGGGCATCTGCTTGCTGTGACTCCATCAAGTACGGTGCTGAGGCCACGAGCATATTATGGAGTGATGTCAAAGACAACACTGCAAAGCCACATGAAAATCAATGGGAGCACAGTTCTGACCTGTAATCAAATCCTAGCAAATACAGTTTATAAGAGTCCCATTGTATTGATTTTTTTTAAGGAAATGGAGAGAACCAAGGATGAGAGTTACGGGGAGAGTCCAGGCAAAGAGAGACTGGTGCAGTCTCTCTTCATGGGAAGCAAAAAGGCATTCTGTAGAAGTGGGAAATCCCCTTTCTTCCTTTTAGATTAAAAAATGAGTTTCAAGTTTCAGTGTGAGAATCTTGTCTCCTACCCATTGCTCAGTATTCCCTTGTTCTCCAGTCTGCGCCGAGCGCTGGGTAATACTTCACTATAGAGGAATTCTGAACTCAGCCGAGGTCGAACACCCCAGAAACTTGTCAGCAAGAAGAGGAGTGAGCCATTATCAGGCAAAGCAGTCATGTGTTTCTTCTCTGAGCCAGCTCTGGGATGAACAGAATTATAAACCAGCTTACAGAATCATGCAAAAGTGTGATAGAAGCAAATCCCAGCACCTAAATCCTTTGATTCTTAGCTGAGCTTATTGTTGGATGGATGATGGAGGTTAATTGAACGTGAAGGGGAAAAGATACAGGAATGGTTGGAAGCAGTCTGGCTCTTTGGTCTGTCAGTTTATCCAGAAGAAAGCAGCCCCATGTGAGCTTAGGTCTACACAACTAAGAAACTGGAAGGACCTCAGAGTTTGTCCTGCAGTTAACATACTCTACAGTCTGAACAAGAGCCAAACTGTGAAATGACTGGGATCCCTGCCATTTGATTTCCTTCGACCTGAATGGAAAGGTCACAGTCTCTACATTTTAAAAGTGACTAAGACTAATAAACAGCTGGGCTAACTTTTGGTAGCAGACATTGCCATTGTATCTGCTCTGTGGGTGGGAAAACTCCTTACTTCTATCTGGTGTTTCTTTTGTCTGTTCATTTGTCCCAGACACTTGATACCAGAGCTTGCTCTCAAAGCTGTGGCTTTATCCCCTGAGCATCAGGCACAACAGAGGCCATGAAATCATGCAATGACCACCAGTGACTTCACACTAGCTGCAGTTCCACCCCTCAGAACAGGTCACTTCAATTGCAAGAGGATTTTCCCTGAGTCTAGTTTACAGGAAGATGATCCTTGACAAAACAGGAGAGGCTAAAAGGTTCAGGGACAATTGCAGAGCTGCTGGGCTAAGGATTCTACCTGGGTGAGTTTGGGCGGAGGCACTTTGACGGTGAAGGCAGAAATCTGCATGTATAGTATGAATGACCCTTTATTCTGCAACCAAATGCACACCAGATGCTGGGATTAAAACTGAAACCTTTCCCTTCAGTCCTGGGAAGGCAGAATAAAACCTAAACATGGGCCACTTCAAAGCTCAGCAGTATTTGAAAGCTACTTTGCCGTGATCCCTGGTGGTTCTGCTCTTAGCAGGTGCAGCAGTTGCAGTAGACAGGAGATTCAGCTGCTGACGGTATGGAAAAAGCTTCTCACAAACAGGTCACTTTTCAGTTTTGAAGCGAAGCTGGAAATCATGTGAATGACCAAGTATTGGGCAGTTTTATAACCACTGCCTGCCCCCGCCACAATCACACATCCTGCACACGTCTTAGCCTTGGGGGGGTGGGGGGGTGGGTGCCAGAGAACTGCAGTTTGGGGAAATACTAAAGGGAAAGAATTACTCCATTGGCTTCTCTTACAGCCTGCAGCTAAAACTATAGCTTACAGCACCACACAGTCCACCTTCAAAGATGATTGTGCTGCGAGATGATAGAGTTCAGTATTTGCCTTATCTAGAAAGCCCCTCTACCTCTTGTTAAGGTGATTCCAACACAATAGTCTTTTATTCAAGAACCTCGGAGCATTTTCCAGTACTGCATGACAGGGGTCTTAGGGGGGAGCGTGTGCAGTGGTGTGTCCTGTGTAAAAGCTGCTTTCCAGGGACAGGAGCTGCACAGCCAAGACCCTGGCTGCTGCCTGTCCTAGCCTGAGAGCGCTGCGAGCTCCTTGTTCAACCTTTGCTTTTCTTTGCAGCAACTTGAGCCATTAGAGATTGCCCTAATTGGTGGCTGAACACTCCCAGAAATAGCCAAGGGCTGTGCTAGTTCATGTGAAAGGGGAATAACCAAAATGATGGTGCTGCTGCAGAAATTACACTGCTTTGTGAAAGGAGAGCTTAGGAAATCAAAGGGCCGAGACCTGAGCAACACATCTGATCTGTGTCCTCCTTGATGCTAGGAGGTCCCAGAGATGATACACACTGTTTACTCCATTCTGTGTCTTCTCTGTTTAAGCTGCGAGTACTTCAGGGCAGGGATTGAGTCTTATCCTTTGAACAAACAGCAGCTTTGGGCCTGAAGGAAGTTAAAGCATCTCTCTCAGCCTGCATATTTTAGCATGCCTGAGGAGCCTGGCTGTGAAAGCTCTGGGGAACAGCACACTAGGTTCTCAGCTCTTTAGCTAACGATAACACGAGATGGGAGAAAGGATAGTAAACTCTGAATTATTACTATTTATTTGATAGGCTTTGGGGGATGTAAGTGGCGTGTTTTGTTTTGGTTTGGGGTTTTTTTTATTGCCAGTCACATTACGGTTCCTTGACGATTGGGTTGTGCCATGTTATAGTGAGAACTGATGGTTTGTTCTTGTGGAAGTAGATGGAGCATTCGAAGAAACAACACCCTATTAGTTATGAGCAGATTTAACACCCCTGCAAAGCTACCATCTGCCACTAAGAAAAAGGGAAATTAAAGCAAGATGCCTGAGATTCAGGCAGCTGCCAGGGCTTGACTGCCTCCTTGCTTTCTGCTTTCCCTCTGAGCAGTGATTCATTCTAGGTAAGCATCAGCAGAAAAGAAAGCTGCCACGTAGGTCAGGTGTTGTGCCATTAAAAGAGCATTTCCATAACTTCTTGAAAATGAGAAACTGTTGGGTTTGTTTAGGGTTCTGTGTTTGCCACTGATAATTGTCAGCCTTGGGGCTATAATTAGCTTTCTGTACCGTGTATTTATACAGGGGAAAACGGTGCGTTAAAGATGATGATTTTCCCCCTGCTAACAAAATGGTCGTGCCACATGCTGTTTGCCTTTTGCTGAGTCTTTCAGGGCTCGGATGAATGCAAAACGAGCAGTACTGTTCATCTGCCCCATTGACAGTATAGGAAGTGGTTCCCTCTGTATTCCCCAGACAACTACAAGAAGGAATCACTCACCAAGACAAAACCCCCCAAGTGTCACTCTCTGGGTCCAGACCAAAATGCTGAGGGGAATTAATATTATACTGGGACACCCAGAGTACAGCCCAGCCTACGGACAGAGGCAGTGCCTATTCCATAATGGTCTTCATCTAAGCATGGAAGCAGAAGAAAGGAGTAAGCCCCAGGTGGCATTATAAAAGTCAGATGGATTCACAGCTGGCAGAAAGAGGAGATGCTTCTGTGCCTGTAAAAGCATGCAAAGGGACTGGTGTGAGCAGGGGCAGCATCTGCAGAGAGGAGAGAGGAATTTCGTAGGACTTGAGGAACTTTGCATGAATTTATAAATAGCTGTGCATTTAGACTGTGATTCTTTTCAGTATTTCCATAGAGAGTTGCCAAACTCCAGCCATAGCTGGAGACTGAAGGACACATCTGTGGCACCGCGCTGGGAGGGTCGATATCTGTGCTGCGATATCTCCAGAGTGCCTCATTGCCGTGGAATGCAGCATCCGACCACGAGGGCACTGAGCCCTTTCAGGGGGATGGGGAAAGTGATGTCAGAAGTACAAATTTAAGTCTCCCTTTTCTGGGGGTCAACTGTCCCTAGTGAGCTGTAAGCACTGAAATGACCAACCAAGCTTACTGGGTTTTTTCATTCTTTTTCTCTCTTCCAAATCAGTCAGCATGGTGTGGTGAAACAGTAAGCAAGCCAGAGCTTGGTTTCGGTAGCTCTCCTGCCCATTTGCAAGGTCAAAATGACTGAGAGCCCATAAAAAAAATCCAACAACTTAACATTGGGGATTAATCCCTTGCTGATAAAACCCAAATTAATTTCTGCAGATGTACTGGGATGCTCAACACATGAAAATCAGAATTTCCTGTAAGTAGCTGGCCATAATCAAGGTGATGGTCTTGACAGACAGGAGACACAATTCCAGAGACATGAACTAGGCACCATTATTAATAAAACTCATAACATGACTCAGGCTGATGTTTTCCTCTCTAATGAGCTTAGATAATTCCAACACAAAATTTCACTGTACGTGCTTCATTTTTTCTTCCTTTATAAATGATGTCCCCATCATTCTGCCACTACCATTCCTGCTTAACTTTCTGCCCTGAAGTCCCCAAATATATTATTATCTATGAAAAGACAATTCTTAAGGCAACGAACAAAAGGAGCAGAAGAAAGATGAGAGAGGTTTTTTCTTCTAACATTCAGCAAGCGGGACGGGGGAATTAGCTCGTTCCTTTCTCTCTCTGAATTACCGTGTTCTAAGATTAGCTACTGAACCCATTTTTGCCATGGTTTTATCTCTCTTAATAAGAGTAATGACTACCTGAGATGGCAGCGTAGAGTTTAATCCACTGAGTGCTGTAAAGCACTCTGAAATTCTCAGAAAGACCAATGCTTACCTTCAAATTATGGGCAATTCCAGTTTATTCCTAAGTGAAACACTGTCCCTTTAAGTCATTAAATATGTAACTGCAATACAGACGCACTTAAATAAATTATTTAAAGTTATTTCTAGTTATGTGTGGGAGGTGGGTGGGCGAATGAAGTTGATACTCAGTGGTTAGAGCAGCCTTTAGCCTTTACATTTCCCCCTGCTTTTGCACGAGCATTTTTTTGTTGTTGTTCTTTTGACTTTTTAACTGCTCTTTTGACTTTTTAACTGCTCTGTCTGATACAGACGATGGAGCTGCCTTTGATCAAACTTTTTTTGGGGGGGTTGTGAGAGTTTATTTTAATTCTGCAGTTTTCTCGGTCTTATTTATGCACCTTGGAAATGTCAGTTTGCAACGATACAAAAGCGGCTTCGCACTGTCCTGTCAGTGACGTGATCAGAGGCCAAGAAGGACTCCTCACGCCTCAGAGAGCTTGTCAGACTCTTGCCTTCTATACTTTCTATTTAAGGATTAAAATATATGATTTCCATAGGATCCTAGTGGCTTTTTTTCATGAAACTTCATCTTTCTACAACCAAAACTCAAAACTTATTTCTAAGTCTGAATAACAACCCTGGGAGTGTTCCTTAAAGGGCTCCAGTTTCAATGCCAGTTTCTCTCCCCATCTACCCACATCTCATCACTGTGGTACCCAGGTACAAACCTGCATAGGAGGCAGAATCAATAACACCAAGCTGAGCACTGACTTCTCCATGTTGCCACACTACCTTCTAGTTCCTCTTCTGAAAATTGTTGGGAATTAAAAATGTTAGGAAAAATTCTTCCTGGGCAAATAGCAATTCTAGAAGATGAAAACCAATGACTCTTTGAAAAACAGCGGATCAGAAAGGTTCCTGCCAGATCAAAAATAATACAGTTGCAGTTGAGTGAGATCTGGATCGAGAAGGAGCTACCCAGAGTCATGCACCGAGAACACACGTCACTGGCAGACACTTGAAAGCTGAATATGTAATTCCTGTAAATGGCTCTTCATGTGCATTTGTTCCTGAGTTGCCTCCCTCAAACCTAAAATGAGCCTAGCATATGTTTGAAGTCTTTCTCCACAGTCTGCCAGTCCCCCCACAGCATGACCACGATCAGATTTTGCTGACTGGATATAAAAAATGCTCACCATTTTAATTACAGTTTCTGGAGTTAACGGGAAAAGCTCTTGAAGTTTTGACAATGACACCATTTTTAAGGAGCTCTAGCTTAGACATAGCAAATACAAGCAAAGCTGCTTGATCTATCCTCACAGACCTTTATATACCAAAGTACAAGGGGAAAAAAAATCTGGTTCCTCACAACTAGTTATGATGATATTTGAATTAATAATTCATATGCTGGTAGAACCAAAATGCTGCCTTCTGACACTGAGGTCGCAAGCCAGTAAGCATTGTTCCTATGTATATTGATGCCCTTTATTACAAACAGCTCCACCTAATTAATGGAGAGATAACATCACGTGAATACAGACTGGGAAAATGCAAGGAAAAGATGGAGAATGTAGCACAGAAACCCTGCCCATTTCATCATCCTATACAGAGGAGGACTTTGGGGGGGCAAACAGGGTGCAGGACTGCACTTTGCCTACCCACAGTGCTCCCCAGAAAGACAGAAACATTAGCCCTTGTAACATAGCAGGTATGGATAATGCTATTTCTTTCCCTCTGCAAGTTACTGATCTCACGCTGAGCTACATGTCAGCGTGCACAGCATGGACGGTACAGATGAGCTCTGACTTAGGAAGTCTTTCAGGGGTGGGATTTTCAGAGGAGGCTAAAGAAGTTAAGCAATTTACAACGTTGCAAAGCAAGGTGATTCTTAAAACAAAAGTTGATCTGGGAAGCTCACACTTCAGAGTGCCTGTAAAAATCCCAGCTCAGATGCTCCGGAACGCACAGGAAGAAAAAACATTATTGAAGACTATTCTGCTAAGTACCTACAGCAGGGAGCTATCTACAATGGGAGGGAATTCAGAGAAAAGCTGCAGTGAATGAGCAGAAGGAATACAGTGTACACTGCCTGAGTGACAGGGCTGTGAATCCCATGCCCTCGCTGGAGCATCACGCACCGGGGAAGCGGTTGGTACACAGGAGTACCAGCCCAGTGCTGTTCCCAGTTAGTGGATGTGCTCCCTTGATGGGACTGCCAAAGCTCTGGCTCTGGGGACCCTGGCTTCAAACCCTGCTTTCAATCCATGGAAAAAAAAAGTCCTTCCCTAAGCAGCCAGAAGGGAATGCAATTAAGGTTGCCTCATGAAGTTCATGAAGGCTAATGCATGAAAATGAGCAAAGACAAATTACGGCGGAATATTAGGAAGAGCATTTCTAATTGTTAGGTTGGCTGACCTCGTTCCTTGAGCCTCTGAATACTGAGCTGAAGAAAGCAAATGAGTGGATACTACTGGGAACAATTCTGTGCTGTCTGGGAGATGGGCAGGATGAGTAACATGGAAACTCCTCCTCTAAAATCTAATGCACTTTTTCAGCCTTTGTCTAGAAAGCCAGCCACAATTTCTGGCACTTACTAAGAACCTGTGTCCTTCAGAAATGAAAATCTGGTTTTGGTTGGTTGGTTTTGCCAAGCTGTTTTCTCTCTCCTCACTGGCTTTTTTCCCTAGCATAGTTTAGGATGGGCTTTAATGATTCAGAAGAAATGAGTATGTCCTACCCTTAAACTCTCAGCCACTGCTGGAATTGGTCTCCAACATGTTAACACATTTGGCTCTTCTTTTTGGTTTGTTTTCAGAGTTTGGCTGTGACTCGAGCTTGAATTACAAAAATACCACATGCACACACTAAAAAAAAACCCAACCAACCTTGTTCTTAATGTTTCCTGCCACAAAGAGCCAGAGATTCTGCCTATTCTGGTCTTCTTTCCAAGCAGCTCGTGTGGACTTGCGTGGTTCTTGTAGTTTAGGGAAACTATCACCTTGAATCTGTCTCCAGTCCTTGCATTGCTTCGGGTCACCCACTAAATTCTTGGTTTTTCCTTATGACTATTTTCCAAACTGTAAAATGGGAGCATCCCATTAGTAACCCAGGCACTCTGGCAAAAACCGACAAGTTTTTCATGAGCGTGTAACTGGGAATGAGTGTATTTGTCAGAAATATACCTGTGATTAAAACTCAGGGCTCATTCATGCCTGAATGGGGACTGTGCAGTGAGTAGGAATACGCATGAACATTTTTATTCTGTATCTCATGTCTTCCAAGACAGCTGCAGAGCAGGGGGATGGACAGATAGTAGCATTATTCTGTTGTATATCTCACACACCCGTGTACAGGGAAAAAATCATGAGATGCTGGTTAAATAAGTCTTTGTGTAATTTTTATCTATGATTTTCCACTATGAGTCACCCATCATTTACATGTTATCTAACGCTGAGAGTCCTAAGTTTATGTTACTTTCTATGCAGTGTTCAGTGGGAGAAATTGACTTCTGGAGGCTTATCCAGCCTGCTTGGAAGAGGTCCTCTCAGGCTGAAGGAGTTAATGGTTTGCTAGAATAACTATCATCAGACAATTGTGTTACAAAGAGCAGCAGTTACCAAAATACATTTTAGCCTGCAGCATACAAGAACAATACAGCTATTGTACTGTAGCCACAGAACTTGGCACACAGATAAGCTTGAAAGGGAATGGTGTTTTGTTTATTACGGAAGTGATGGAATCCATTGGAAGGTTATTGTTTGACTCCTTTAGAAACAAATTCCAGCCCCTTTGTGAAGGGTGTTTGCAAACTTTGGGTCAAAGGCAGAAGGGAGTTTATTCAGTGGTGTTACTTTTCTGCCACCAGAGATAGTCTGGAGGATAACAAATTCAACCTGCCTCCAGGTGACCCTTCAGAAACCCCTACCACACCCTCATCTCTACTAGAAAGGCAAGGAAAGGCCGAAATGTTTACAACAAGAGTTTATCAGAATTTTCTATCTTCATCAGAAAGCCCTCTCCCTAAAAGTAAATCCAAGTTTGAAATCTGAACATTTTCCACAATGCTGAAAAACTTTTGTCCTGTAGCTCTCAGGAAGGGAGTTGATTTTCAGACTACGTAAAATGTGTAATCCTCGTGGAAATGGACAAGGTGTGAGGTTGTCACTCATCTGGCTTTTACCCAAGATCATGCGTTCTGGTCCTCCACCCCTTGATCTGTAGCTCCCAAGAGCATTGCACGGATGGTCTCAGTTACCATTTCACATATTGCTTTGGCCACGAGCAACCCAAGAGGCTGCCCGGGCCCTACAGTGCAGGAGGCTTAAAACAAGCTCAAGGAAGAACTTTTTCACACAGCAAATACCTACAGTGTGGAAGTCTTAGAGCAGGGTGCTGTAAGGGGGCAAGAAGCTGAAGAAATAACTTCAGCTGCCAGTTGCTCAGTGTTGGGAAGGAGGAAGGGTATGGGCAGAGGAAGACTAATTCTGTGTGCCTGCTTTTATACTGATCTTAAATACTCACTGCTGGCCACGGAACACGAAAAATTAATGGTCTGCGTGGGACTTCATCTGATCTAATGTAACACTTTTGAAATACCACAAAGACATGTTAAATACTGCAATAAAATTCAAAATCAACAATGCATTAGAATGCTCACAGCAGAGCTTTCTTCAGAAGGTACAGGGTTTTTTGCCTCTTCTCTATGAATAATGGCTGAATTATTTCCAGACACCTTGATTTGAGAGACAAGAGGAGGAAGGTGATGGGGACTTTAATATAGTGAGAAGATTTTTAACTGGTAGGGCATTGCCCCCCAGAATGCTCTTGCAGGTCTCCCTATTAATGGGATGGATACAGAAAATTAGCAACAGCCAGAAGAAAGATGGATTGACTTTGCTCTTTCGAATGAAACTCACTGATTCTGAAATAAATCACCTGATATTAGGAGCTGTGCCATTAAAAAAAAAAAAAAGTACAGGATTGAGAAACTCTTAATATATGAATATAAAAGGACTTTTCAAATTCTTCAAAGGTTATTATGCCCTCAATACATTGCTGATTTTTTTAAGTGCATAATTTCATTTGAGTCACTTCCCCTATAAATTATGTACTTAAAAACCTGCTGATGTTGCCTCCGATACTTAGAAAAACATCCCATTTTAGATAGATATTTCCAGGCTTTTCTCTTTTTTTGAGCCTCAGGAGCAGCACAAATGAACTCAGTTACAATTAGCTTTCATATACAATTCGGAGACATCTTAAATCTTCAGTCCTCAACAGAAGGTTTATTTCCTGTGTTTTTAATTAACTTCAGACTTGGTATTACTAATTTTAAGCCTAAATTCAGTAGGGAGCAGTGGCATTTCATATACTGTGGAATCTTATCAAAAATACCTACTCTGTAATTAGATAATATTAAAGCCAAAGACATTCAGGCTTGGGTTTGATATATTAAGCAGCAACATCCATATAAAGCAAAACAAAAGCACTCCAGTGTTATTGAGTAGCTGCTGATCCTCAGAGCCCCAGATTATAACAACGCATCTGAAAATCAAGGCAATTTTTTTAGGTTCCTGTTGAGATGCTTGACCTCAGTGACTGACGTTGGAAATTTTTTCCCCAAGTAATCCCAATTCACAGTGCCTTGTGCAGCTCACAGCTTATAAAACCCTCCTCCACCTCACAGATGCTGAAACCAAACGCAGCAGCAGCAGCAGATCCCTCCCCCTGTGTAGCCGTGTTGAACGGGAGCGCGCACGTAAAAAAATATCCTTTTGCCCATCCTGAAAGACTCAGACCAATTTATACACATGTCCCAAAGGGATTTTCTTCTGTGGGCTTCAGCAGATGTGGGAAGAAATCTATGGTAACATAAAGAATAGCAGCAGCAGCCAGAGACCTCACTACCTCTATTTTGGTCACGGTATAAAACATGCCCAGAAATAGATTTGTCAACATCAACCACCAAAAGAGAACCAAATCCAGTACCTGACCGAGCTTGTCAAGCCCCCTCAAGACTTTAATCGTCATGTTTCTCCCTGGGTTTTGCTTGGCTTTCCTTTGCTGGACTGAAGGAGCTCCTCCATTACAAATAAAAAAGCTACTTCTCATTTCTCTCCTATCCATAGTCCATCCACCCATCCATCAAGGTGACCTGATGGACTCCAAGAACTGTGACTTCATGACGCAGATGATGTGCAGTGGGAATTTCTGAGATCTCCTCAGTATTGGTGAATTACCAAACAATGGAGGTTCTGAATTCACATAAACACCCCTGAGACAAAAGTAGGGAAAAGGCAGAGGAGTATAAATGTGTTTATATCCAGAACAGTTTCCACAAAGAATACTTTGTACCATTTTATTGTTGCTTTTTCCCAGAAGCATCAGCAGTTCCTTCAGCATGTAAGCTGTATGAGGCTAAAATCTGAATTATGCATCAAAAAGAGCTAGATGCAACTTCAGGGTAATAACACATTTCAAAAATAACTTCAAATGCATAGTTTGGGGCAGCAGCCTATAGCTGGAAATGAGTACCCAGGCAACAAAAGGAGTAAAAATGACTCTTCCCTACAAAACACAACAGGTATAGATTGTTAGTTTTAAATCTGGCAGCAGCAGGGTTGTATTCTGGAATCCTGAATCTATCTGAAGGTCTTATCTGAGAGGGTGATCCCTCAGAAACACGCTGGACCAAGTAGTCAAGCCTTGCGTGCAGGGGCAGCCGGGTTTGCAGTACTGAACTGCTCCTTCACATGTGACTGGGTATCCAAAAAGCATGTTGCAAATCAGCCGTGCGGGAGCGATCTCCAACTGTATTTCGAACTGAAAAGAATCCCTCCTGTTTAACAGACACACCACTATAACATAGCCCAGGGCAGCTGTTTGTACAGAGCCCTAGAGCCGGCTCTTTGAAACAGAGCTACAAAGATGCTGAAGGGACTGGAACATCTCTCTGCTGAGGGAAGGCTGAGAGCCCTGGGACTGTTTAGCCTGGAAAAGAGAAGCCTGAGAGGGGAGCTTATGAATGTTTACAAATATCTGCAGGGTGGGGGTCAGGTAGAAGGGGCCAGACTCTTGTCAGTGGGGCCCTGTGGTAGGATGAGAGGTGATGGTCGCAAGGTGAAACACAGGCAGTTCCACCTCAACATGAAGGGAAACTTCTTCCCTGTGAGAGTGACAGAGCCTGGAACAGGCCACCCAAAGAGGTTGTGGAGTCTCCTACTCTGGAGACTTTCAGTGCCCTGGGTGATCCTGCACTGGCAGAAGGTTTGGACTCGATCTCCAGATGTCCCTTCCAACCCCTCCCATTCTGTGATTCTATGAATAGTTTGTCTCTCAGAATTCATTTCTTTCTGTCCGTCTGTACTAACTGGAAAGTATTGTACTGATATTTTTGTGACAGTAGTGCTGAAAGGCCCCGAGATACCATCGGGTTGACATCACATGCTACAGGAGTTTACAGCGCCAAGGGGAATTTAGGATCTAAATACACAGGACAGAAGGAGAGAGCGCACTAACGAGAGGCAGAGAAAAGGCACCACAAAAAGAGAGGGCAGGAGAACTTTCACATAACCTTACATGTCAGTAGGTGATGCCCATGTCTGGACTAGTCACCTCTTTTTTCCAGGCAATGGGGAAAAACAGGCACTTACAGACCGTGAGTCATCTGACCTATTTCAAACACATACCCTTGCCAAAAGTAAACCTGCCCTTCAAAGTGCCTCCCTTGACCGTAAAGACAAGTTTAGATGCAGGTATCTACAGTGTGAATAACTATTTCAAAGGAAGGATGCCACCCCTGCAAGATTCGTTCACTTCACTGAACTACCCACAAAGTGAGCGATGGTGCCACCCTTGCTGGTTTTCTGGAGCAAATCCCCCCTCGTTTTTTCCTTTAGGCAAAAACTCCGTTCATCCTTACGCTAGTGCCGGATCAGGAGGCTTTGTAACCATCCACAAAGGAACAGACTCAACCTAAAATTCGACTAGACAATGTTAAAATAGAGAAATCTAGGCATAGACCGATGCCACCAGAATGGGATGATGTGGATTCTCCTTCCATGTTGTCTTACTGTTTCCTGCTAACAGCTGGCACTCAAAACACAAGCCAGATTCTGCTCCCAGCAACCCAGATGGAGTCACTCCAGATTCGCTGTGAATCCAGCACAGTTTCTGAGGATTCCTGCCAGGATAACTGAGAAGAGCACATCCTCTCCAGCTCCCTTCACACTGCACTGGAAGAGTAAAAGTGTGAAACACTTGTTTGGGAGGTGACAAAGCCCTCTGCTCGCAGCTGTCTGCCTTACGCTTTCTTAGTAAAGCAAAAAAAAAACCATTGCAGGGGGGGAGTGCTAGATAAAGAACATCAGCAATAGGAAAAGCAATAGCTCCAAGAGATGACTTTGGACATGCAATTTCTTATCTCTCAGGCTGTCTTTTCTCATCAGGGCTGTGTTGCAAATGAAGGCCTTCACTATCACAGTGAGCAAATTTTTATCCTTCACTGATACCAGGGTTCCAGTTGGGTGGCAGGACCAGGGCTGGAGCTGCTAACAGTTTTTTCCCTTCCTCTTTTAATGGAATTTCCTATTTTCCTGCTGTGACTAGGTTTACTGCTCCCAGGGAGCACAGTCATATTGAAATCCTACCAGAATATGTGATCATAGTGTAAGGAGATATGACAATAATCACTGATTAAAAAGGAAGAATGAAAAGAGTAGGAGCTGGCGGCAGGATTGCTAAATGCTGATCAGTGCTGTAAGACAGCCTTTGATTTTTTTAATTAATTATACATTCCCTCATACTTTGTACCGCTGTTGATTTAATTGGACTCTTTATTTTTAGGCAACTCCAGCAAGAGGAAGATAGGGTACAGCTTTCAGAAGCTCAGCTCTAGCCTAATTCTGCCTCATTCAATACCACTGGGAGCAAAATTAGGCTAATGCTGAGCTCTTCTGAAAGCCTCCTGGTCTCGGTGCAGTTTAGCACACCGCATGTTTATCTCTCTTGCAGGATGGAGTCATTGCTCTGCAGTTTAGTCTGACCACATAGGAATCCATGCAAGAACTGGGCTTAGCATCCATAACCATCCCAAAACTTTAGTGCAGGAATGTTAAGTGTTGAGCAGCAGAAAATGGTACCAAGCTCTGTCTCCTACCAACAGAATTTGCCCCGATAGTCACTTGAACTTCCCTCCAGGCAGTTTATTTGCACCCTATATAGAAACACGTCTGCCAGTGTGCTTTGAGGAGATTAAGTATTAAATGCTAAACTGCAGAAGGGGCAAAGAGGAAATGCTTTCTTGAAGCCTCAGCTCCTGTACTTGTGGGATCCCTCAGACACGTACGTCTTGTTGAAGCACACATTCTGCTCTTTTGGGTTCCCCGGGAGAGTAGTTTCTGCAAAACTGTCCCAATATACCTGCAGCTGTGGCAGTATAAAAGTGCTCGTGTTGGTACAGTTTCTGATCTGAACTCTTGTGCAGTCCTGACGCTGTTCAGGCTTTCACTGTCTGCACAAAAGCCCTGCCTACCCTGATGGATCTGTGGCAGAAAAAGGCGTAGAGCGTGTCGTAGGTGCCTTTGAACCTTCGCTGTCTTTGCAGACCAGCTCCAGGAATGCCAGAACTCACAAAGCCTCATTTTGTGCACATGTCTTTCTGATGGTTGATGCTTTTTCTTACAACTGTAACATTTCCTAGGGCTTGCTTCTGCAAGGATCCTCTGATGTCTAATAACAAGTAAGCTCACCTCACAGTCTTTTCCAGCTGGTGCACTCCTGGGGTTACTTATAGCTATCTAAGAACCTATTTTTACAGAAGCTGCAAGACATGAAATACCCTTGACAGCTCTACGTCTCTGTCACACTGGCTTTAAATACAGTAGTAGGTTCAGAAGTTGTCGTAGGAAGTCGGAGAGACTCGCAGACACACACACACAGATGCAGCACAGCCTCATAAGCCTGAGCGCCCTTGAAAACCAGACTAAAGAAAGGCCACCCTACCGGGAAAAACTTGACAAGTGTTTCTAGGATACCCTCAAATTTTAAAACCTAGGATGCAGGAAGAAATCACAGTGTCTCCCTTATCAATATTTTTTGAGAAGTTAGTTCCATTTTTTCAACTCTTTCAACTTAAAATGTCCTATTTTCTCTTTTTGCATTAATCTGAGGATCTCTAAGCCTGTCTCCTGGCTTAATGGCAAACCTGCAGCTCACTCAGGCTGCAGACCGTAGGGCCGAGGTTCAAAGGGCAATGAATGTGTTTGCATTCAGAAGGCAAGGTTGGGCAGGGATAAAAGCAGGACTGCAGCTTTCTACTGCTGTGAAACCCGCTGGAATGAGTTTATCTCTTGGAATAGTGGGATTCTGGACTCCAGAAGGGCTCTTCCTCATCTTACAGCACACTTAAACACATATTTACCGTACATGCCTTGCTATAAGCCTCTGAAATACACTGCAAAGAATTATTTTGAATTGCTATCTAGTATTCTCCTTTCTTGCCTACTTTCCACAAAGCAGCTGTTAAATATTTCCCAAGAAGGAAGCTCATGGCAGTCTAGGTCCTCTACCCTAATCACAGCTGCCTGCATAACAAAGTACTCTATTAAATCCAAGGGGACTTTATCAGCGATCCTTATCCACACTAAGCACCCGTCATTTATTTAATTTATAGCTCTTTCTCATTTCGTCTCCCACAAGCCCACTCTGACAGGGTAGAGAGAGGGGGTCTTGCTGTCAGCACAGCTCTTATTTTGCAGTACCCGTGCTGCAAGGTGCTCTTCCCCGGTGTCACCGCGGACGTGCCACACTTGCCAATATTGCTGCTGCCTGCCGAGCGAGAGCTGAAGTGGCTCAGTGACATCTATCACAGGACAGGCTACCTTGTCAGTGTGATGGAGAAGGCAGGCTGCAATATTATTGCCGTTCCTTTTGCATGTAAGAAAAAAAACCAACCACATGGCACTAATTAGCGTGCTTTCGAGATCTCAAACACACTCAAAACAGCTAAGATGGGGATCGGTTGTAAAAGATTGGCATTGTGAATAATTTTAGAAACACACCCCCACGGCAGTGCCTGCACTGCAGCGCGGGGGAGAGCTACGCTATGGAAATGAGGTGATGCTAGTGCGTGTGCCTGTCTGTCTGTCTAACAATACCTGCCTGAAGAGAGCAATCTGGATAACAGGGTCTTCAAGGCAAGCATCTAAGTCCTGGCCTCCTACACACCCCTGGCAGCGGGATGAAGCGTGCCTCCACATGAGATGCTCCTGGCGAAGCGCTGAGGCGAGGTGCTAGCTGCCTTTGGTGACTGGCAAAGGGAACATCATGAGAAAAAACACTTCATACTCAGACGACACATCTCATCTGAGAATGCTTCCAGTCAAACCCCTTAACTAAAGGGAAGATCCACATCTCCAACCGTTCAGGTACCTAAGCAATCACAAAACATCAGTGGTCATGCTGGCCAAGCATATGACTAGAGGAGCAGAGGACGGGCCAAGTGATGTCTCAATCCTCACACAGCTACACAATGAGCTTTGTTCAGGCAAAAGGAGCCAGGACAGTCTCCTTACCTACTGCCAGCCCATTGTTCCCAGTACCTGGCAACTTAGATGTCAGAAATTAAAATAATAATGGTGAGAGAAGGAGACAGGAGGAGAAACAGGTAGACTGTGGGACCCACTTTAGACTGATTCTTGATGTGGAAAACACAGAGTTAGAGTCAAGCACCTTTATGGTCGGTGCTGTAAAGCTGGCAGGTTTTCAGCAGTGCTTAGCCCCTGGGAATTCCCATCCCTTGTGGTCAGATGAAACCGTGTGCTGAGCACGTTTAACTAACGCTGCTTGCATTTTCTCAGGTGGCCCAGGAAAAAACTGAAGTGATTGGGGGAGAGATCAACTGAGCTGCTGGGTTATGATGTGTACGGGGGTTGTGCCCTCCCGAGGTCTCCGAGCCCCATTGTGCCAAGTACCGGTTGTTAAATAGGTATCCTGGAGCACAGAAAAGTGAAGTTATTCCTCCGCAAGGATGAGAACTAAGCGCTAGAGTAACGAGTGCGCCACGATACCCACTAGATTTAGGAGCCCTTAATTGAAGGCTGTGAACTGGGCCAAGGAGAATCTCGTGGGGAGGGGACAAAGCAGGGCCATGGGGGTGACGTGCCGTGCTGAAGGTCGCAACAGCCCTTCGGCCAGGTACGCTGCCTTGGGGGGGTTTGTGAGGGGGCAGGGGTGTTAAGTAAAGTCCCGCTCCAGCAAATAACACATCCATTTGTCACTTGCCATCACCAAATCCCCAAGTTTTCAGTGAACAGAAATAAGGTACTTTTATCATGGCAAACGCTCGTTTTAAAATCCTTAGAAATTCTGCTGGAAGAAAGAACCATCTCCAAGCCTTGATTTGCAGTAACCTTTCAGCACATGATTTGTAGAAGAGCAGCTGAGCCTCACCGAAGTCTCTAAGTACATGCTTGAAGTTAAATATATGCATAAGTACTCTTTGGTGTAGGGGTAATTACTAAATCCAGGTCTCATTAAGGTCTTCCTATTTTCTTTTTTTTTTTGTAATTCACTTGCATATTCTGCAAGAACACGATCAGATACAGGAATAAAGACTATGCAGCTACAACTGACAGGCCGTAGGAACATCAGGAAAGTATGCAGGGAAATATTCCCAGTCTGTGGTAAAGTTTTCTCATTACGTTCTTAGATCCTTCTTTATCTCATTGTTTCTCAGTTTATCACAATTCTTCATTTCCTGTTCCCTTTTAGACTTCAAACGTATATATTTTTAATGTGGCTTTTTTTAACCCTTCCATAGTTACTATTTAAACCTTTTGGAGACTCTTGGCCAGACCTCATCCAGATTACTTAACACTACAAGGACATTTTTCATGTATAATCTGCTATTAAATTCTGGCCAAGAGCTTATGACTTCTCATTGTTATTAATGTTGCAACAGGAAAGTAATTGTGCTGTGCTTTCTTTATAGCTTCTGCCACTTGAGGCTGGTAAGGGAGAGGTATTAAGGCAGTAATACTTCATTCCAATTTGGATATCCCACCTTACTTTACTGTGCAGCACTCCCAAAAGCATCCACATTTTCTTGAATTTCCACCTCTTGCAAGAAGAGAAGCCAAAGCTGAGCTAACTTTCTTATAGCTTCACCTGACTGCAGTTTTTCTGATGTCCAGGTCTGCAGGATTACTTTGGCGAGCTCATCACAACTAGCAAAGAGTTCTACTAGCTGAGGACCGTGGAGCAACCTGAAGCAGACCAAATACAGCTACCTAAACTGAAATTCAGATCAGAGCTTGCTAACTAACTTTTTTTTTTTTTCTTCCCCTCAGTGGAAACTTTGACATTAGCCTTAGCTTACTGGTTTAACCACACACTACAGAATCTCTGAGGCGAGACCAGTGTGCAATTTCTCACCCAGAGATGGATCTTCTAGTACCATGGCACTCCCAACCCCCAGAGTATTTGGGGGGGTAGGGGAAGGCGTTAGCCTTGAGTCAGTGGCAATCATGCCTCATTATCTGCTGCATTAAACCTCCCTTCCCAATTTCCTGGAGCACTTTGGGGATTTTGCCCAGGTCTCCCATACAAATACTGACATAACTTGGTCCTGTCTAGATGGCAAGAAACAGTAAGTCAGGAATACTTATTTGAAATATTTTTAAATATTTATATTATTGAAAACAGCAAGGCTTAAAAAATTTCCTGAACAGAGCTGTCTAGAGCAGGAAGCTATTTAAAATATCTCCTCTTGCCTTTTACCCATCTATCTCAGCACCCCACCCTTCTTCCTTCCACCTTCCTTAATTTCTTAGACTTCCTTCTCGTTGCTTCGCATGGGTCTATTTTAGGTGTGAGATCATGGTTAGCTTCTCAACTAGGCATCTACTTCCCATTTTCTCTCCCTGGGGTTTGCCTTTTCAGCAAAGCTGTGAGTCCATTAGTTCATACGACATGTAAGATTGCTCATGACGAACAGACATTGCCCATAAAGAAGAGAAAATAACTACTTGAGAAGAGAGTAAGTGTCAGCATCAACACAGCTAGGCTCTTCCAAATGCAGGAAATAAAAACCGACTAGTGCAAAGAATACCAAATGAAGCTTGCTGAGCCCTGCTGTCAGGACATGGGTGTCTTGCCTCTTTCATCTCTGGCAAACAGCTATTCAAACTGACCACTTTGATATTAAGCATCACCTTTCCTCTTGGCAGAAACTGATTCTATCTCAGGCACTGACCAACTTCCGCATTAAATTCCAGATGGGGCCGTGAAACCTGACTGGAGGCCACAGTGGGACTACACTGTGATCTGCTCCCTTCCCTCTACTAGATGGAAAGGGACTGAAACAGTGAATGGAATTGGCTCTGCAGGCCCCAACCTGATGCTTCACCCCCTTTAAACAAAACCTTGAGGGTGTTTGTTGTGTGCACCTAATTGGACAGTGTAGGCCAAATCTCATCGCTGTCAAGTCAGAGCAAGGTCAGACAGATATTCAAACTTTTCCTCTGAGGATGTGCACCATACAAACACCTGGACTCTAACCTAGAAGGAAGCTTGCATCACAAATTGCATCACGAGATCCAAACCGAGTAGCTCAATGCTTTGCTTTCAGTCTTTAGCTACAGCATGGTGATGTTGGTCTGTGTTATCTCTACCCGCTTCCTCTGTCGGGCCGGGAAAACTTCCCCTTAGCTCTGGGGTTTACTCCCTCTCTGGAAAACAAGTCAGCTCTCCACTGGCAGTCAAGAGGAGCAAAAACCACAAGGCTCCTGCTAAGAGGAGCAGCACATCAAAACCTCCTCACACCGCACTGAGAATTAGGCCCGGCGACCGAGGGCTTTGGTGGCCTGCAGGGCTCAAGTTCCTGGTACAACCCAGTGTCACCGACCTCACAAAACAGCAGCTTTCTGGCAAATTGTGCAATTGCACCGCCCCCAAACTTCCTGTTTTGAAACCCCAAGAAGCTGGAAAATGTTAACACCGGCACTTTAAAGTGCTAGTTGTGGCTTTTTTCTTTTTTTCCTTCTTCCTAAAGATCAACATGATACGAAAAAATTCTACATACAAAGGAGTAAAACGGGGTTGCCTTATGGAACTGGGGGCAGAAAAGCAAGCCCATGATTCTCCAGGGAGCCCCAAGCCAGGCAGAGCACAGCACGTCAGAGCATCCCTAGCAAAACCACCTCCTCTGCCATGACCTGTGTGACATGAGGTAGCTCTCCTGTCTCTCCAGCTCCCATCTCGCCCTCTTGGGATTAGGGTGTACGGGGTGTGCTCCGTCGCTGTGCCTGTTGCTAAGTTTTTGGGCAGCAGGACCTGGTGCTGCCAGCTGGGGCTGTGCTGGGCACTGCGGCCGCCTGCTGAAAGAGCCATCGCTGAAGATGAGCTGTGTCACTCGGAGTAAGAGGTGAGGTGACAGATGGAGAGGCAGGTGCTCACCAAGTGGCAGCGAGACAACTGCAATTCACGTGTCGAGCAGCTCTTGCTTGGCACCATGTGCCATGAGCAGCCACCTGGCCCAGCTTCCTGCTCTGGCACGCCATGTGGCAGATCCACGCTCTGCCTAAAACCCACCCGTGATGGGAAAGAGGCCCTAGTGATGAGGGACCCTTGATAGAGAAAACAGAGGTACAGCAAATCTCTGTTCCATTCCCGCTCATTTCTGTATTGGAAGAAGAGCAATTGGAAGGAAGAAAGCACCACGTTTGTCTTGCACGCTGTAAAGGAACTTATTTATTTCCAATCAGCATGACAACTGCTTCCTTTTCTGGCTATCACTGAAAGTCCAGATGGTATAATTGAGCATACTAAAACCTCTAACTTGGCTCCCTGTAAAGACATTGTCTTCCTGGTTAGCTAAAAATGTATTAATAGTATTGGGAGGAAAGCTCCTGCTCTCCTCTGCGCTACTCGAATAATGAACTCTCGGCCATTCTGCAGCATTCTGGCTAGTATGAAAATTAGGTTTCTGATGAAGGTTTTTCAGTCATTACCAGCTTCTAATTGAGTTTATTTGTATTATCTATATTTGACTGTTTTCCTAATATTCAGAATTTTGCAACCCCCTTCCCAGCAGCAGTTATTACCTGCCTTCCTTAACCCTGTCACCCTTTTCCAGCACTTGCTCTGCATCACAATTTCGAGCCTTTCTGAATCAGCCAGCTGAGGTGCTGCCAAGCCTTAACGGTTTTATTAGGGAATTATGAAACATCATTTTCATATATCCCCAGCTTCAGGACTCCTCTTATTATCAGAGAGCGCTTGCTCTTCCTTCGAGCAGCAGTAGATTTCAGAGACAGAAAAGCTTCACAAAATGAACTAGAAACCCAAACAAACAAGTGCAATCCAAAACGAAAACTAAAAAAGAAAAACAGTATCGTGATCGTAAGCAAAACTAACGACAAGGTTTTGGATCTGAAGCTGAAGAGGAGAATAAAAGGACAGAGGAATTTTGATGGTGTGTGACCAATTAAAATCAGCCAGAATCCCTGCGCCTCGTTCCTCCTCCATCACACGGGGACCTGGTGGAGTGGCTGGCAACTACAAGCTCGGGACTTGGACATCTAAGCCCATGCCTCGTAAAAAGCTGTACTTTATTGTTCTAAAGAAAATAATATCCTGTTTCCTTTTAAAACTGTGTATCTCTTTAAAAATGTTAAATGGCTGCTACATTCCTGCCTTTTTCCCGGACAGTTTTTATGAGTCTTTACTTCCCTCTTCGTTTGCTTTAACGAGCCAGCTAAGCAGAGGATGAGGGGAATGACTTAGTGCACATGTGCTAAAAAAAAGGGGGGGAAAGTCTGCCTTCAAAATCTTACATAACTTCAGAAAACAAACATGTAAACCAGAGACACACACCCAGGCCCTCAACACTTCACACTTAAAAATATTCATCATCCTCATCATCACGTGGCCAGGCTGCAGTTTGCCAGCTGGACTGTCCTCTAAAAAAAAAAAAAAAAAGGAGCATTTTAAGTTATGGAAACTAGAACTAAATAGCAGTGTCTCTCCCAAACTCCTTTCCGATGGTGTTTCCCATTGCTCTCTTTCCTGAATTTGGTGTTTGATAGCTGAGAGTAAGCAGCCACCCCTCGGGAAGAAGGAGGGAGAGAACGACCGAGCCCCTATCATGCGGTCAGGCACCTTCTGTAAATATTTACGTGACCTACAGGATACAGCACAGTTTGAAATCTTGCAGCCTCCGCAGCCACTGTGCAGCCAGGCAGTTCCCTGTACTCCTCTGAAAGTTCCTGTATTTCAGGCAAGACCTGGGTCTGTACAGAGCTGTGATCTGCTTAGAGCATCCGCTGACCTCACTTGGGGATGTTGTACTGCACAGCGTGTTCCTAAGGGGATCTTGGCTTATACCAATGACCTCGGGGTTTGTGGAGGATGTGGCTGCCGTTAGAGTCACACAGTTAAACGCGAGGAGGACTCGATGTCCACCATTATGGGCAGAAAGCAACAGAAGGTAATGCTTGAAGCTCAGTGAAGGGAAGAATGAAGGGAAGAAAAAGTAATTCTTCTGCTCTGTGCTTACGCTGAAGTTGTTGCTGTCTTGCAAAAATGCCTGGGTTCTTTGATGTTTTTCTTAAACTGCAGAAAAGGAACCTACCCAACCCCCTACTCTAAACAGGAACTTGATCCCTAGTGATATCTTCCTGTCCCTATTTATAGAAGTAAGGTCACCCAAATAAGAACAAAAGCGCTATCATATGATTTTTGGTGACCAACTGAATTCTGCATATTGCAAATTCAGAGGAACACGTTTGAAAAAGCCACATCAAAAACCATTTGGAAAGAACGTTTCACTGGGGCCATTTTTGTGTGTAGAACAACTAAGCAATTTATGAGACACGCGGGCAGTTATTTGGAATTTGGGTATCTCTTCCTACATCGAATAATCGAGTTGTTAGATGGAGAGAAATTTTGCTAGCAAAACCATTCCTCAATGTGCTATTGTTTATTGAAAGCCTAAAATAGACACATTTTCACTATTGTACTGGCAATACTATAAACAATTGATGAAAACAGAAAAAAATAAGGAATCTCTAAAGGTCATTTGATGAGCAGTTTGGAAACAAACACACATACACAAAAGCCTGGAATTTCACTGTTTGCAAAGAATTTATAGCTTCTTTCCTGTACACACTGCTGTACAGGGGGTTGAATTCTGAACCTCCCGCAGAAAGACAAGAGTTTGACACGCAAGCTAAATGGGGAGTTAACTATTAGACTTCTGACCTGACAGGCGTGCTCCAAACAGCAACTGCAGCCACCTTTAGAAAAGGCCCACTTTTTGTCATTCCCTGCAACCAGACAGCTTTTTGTTTTCTATTCTTTTACCATAAACCAACGTAGGCTGAAGAAAGTCAGTCTTTAAATAGATACATACACCGATTTGTGTTTACATCAGTATGTATTTTACACACATAACCAAGCAAAACCCAAAGGTGTCTGTTTTATAATCCTAAGAAAAATGTTCTACTCGACAGCATTCTTCTTTCAAACTCCTTTGGCAGAAATTACCACCCATGTTTCCTAACTTATGTCAGTCAGTCCTTTGAACTGAACCTAACCATGAGGAGAGCCAAGTCCTTCCTTCATCCTTAATGCAGTTTCCGAAAAAAAAATAAAAAAAATCTTTATTTACACAGCTAAATATTTCATGGTCCAAAGATTCAGGACTACTTGAAATGATGAATTCATCCCTCCAAGGGGTTTTGTTCACGAAAAAGAAGTTAGTCTAGGCTTGAGGCACATAATGAAAGGGAAGATTTAGTCATTCTCTTTTCTTTTACAGACTGCCTCCATCCTTCCATTGCTCATTCACAAATCCCTCGGTGCCTCTGTAGGCAGAGAACTCGTAGGTGGATCAGAGGTAGAGGCTGCTGCTAGCAATTTCTGCTGCCTCTGTGAGCAGGAACAGGCAGCAAAGCTCCCTCTTACAGAGAGGGCCCAGCTCTGCCGGCGGCAGGGTTTGAATCTCTGCTTATTATAGCCAAGGGAGAGCCAACGGAAACAGGGAAATTCAGTCCTAAGCAGCAGCCAGAGGGGCCAACTTTCTATGAATTAAGACATGGCTTCTGGAGGACAAACAGGCTCTCTGGACCCCAGGGTTCAGACCAGCTGCGTGACTCAGCCTTGGCGCATCTGAATGTGTGAGGAGAAGAGGAGGTTGCCTGCAGCGGTCTCTGCTCTGTGCATGCCTGAAGGGCCGGCTTTGAGAGCTTCAACATCTCAGTCCCTGCAGCCCAGCCTGACTGTGTTGGAGGCTGGGGACCCTGCAGAGCCACGGTGCACAAACGCACTCATCTTCCCCGGCCCTTGCATATCAGCTCATCTCTGCTGTGGGCATCAATACCTCAAAGTTTGCATACCTTCTTAGTGATAAAATATAATGCAGGTGCAGATAAAGAACCAGCTCAAAACAGTCCCCCCCTGTCCCTCGCTCTTGTGTTGTTAGTGTTAACTTTTCCTCATGGCCATTGATCGTCCCTTGCACTATGGCACCATTGTCAACCACACACCCCCTCCTTTTTTAAGCTGGACTAGAATAAGAAAGCTGAGCACTTACAGAAGGATTTCTGCATGGTGCTTCTGAGACTGAACATTCTCTTTATGGTTAATGCATCATTCCCCATTATAGTCATTTCCTCTGAAGTAAATGAGATTTTGCCATTATACTTTATGATTATTGATATCTATTTCCTAGCTGAATTGACATTGCCCTGTTGCCTTTTTTTTTTTTTCCCCTACCCCAAAATTGCAGGAAGCCAAAAATCCACAGTAATGAGTTAAGTTCTGCAGCATGCAGAGCTCTGTGCTCTCCCATTAAGCGAACCAGGGTTAAAATGGGCACCATTTACACATTAATATGTGTGCCAGGGTAGCAACACTGGTTCTGCTCTGTTGTTTCAGGCTAAGGGGTCACCTGCTTGGCTGCGAGCTTCCTAGCAATATTCTGATACTGGTTAACCAGTGAATGAGTGGAGGAAGACTTTCCTTGTGACTTGACATCAAAAAGTGTCACAGGGAGGTCTTTGAGGTTGGAGAATCAAAACCATCTGATTCTTTGCAGTGGCTAAAAGATCTGCAGCGCTTTTGGAAGGCACTGCCATTTGGATCTTCTTTCCCCTGGCCTAAACTCTCCATCTCCAGACCTGCAGTTGGCCATAGCAACTCCCTTGCTGTCTGTTAAAATGACTGTTAGGCTTTGCTGTGCACCGTGAAATGATTTCCCTGTACTTCATCTCAAGAGGAATTGGGTGGCTCAGTGGACTAGTAATGCCTCACAAAGCTTTCCACCTCCTGTCTGAATCCAGCTGCAATTTTTGCATGACCAGAAATGGTTACTGTGCGATGCCAGCTTGGTAGGTTCTGAAACAGAAGTTATTTTCTGGCTTTTTTTTTTTTTTTCTTTTCTGGTGCATCGGTGCCACAAAACTACTCCTTGCCACTGGCTACAATACCACAGCCAACACTCCCTACCCAGCGTAAGTGAATCTGAGCACCTAAGTTATAGCAAGTCACCTAATTAAGTGACCTGATTTTCTCCAGAGCAGAACACGTCTTCCAGCTCCCACTGCATCAGCAGTTGTGAAAATCAGGCCACTTTTGTAAGTGGCCAGACATAGTCGCGACTAGTTTTGAGTATTCAACTTTCCAAAAGCTGCTCTTAGATGAAATATGGAGGAGGTTATTTGGGAGGGATGCAGTGCATGCCCTGTTCTGTGACCAACCAGAGGCTATCAGTCATCATCACCATTAAATAAAATTTAAAAATAACTAAAAAAAGAGTCTCTTAGCTTCAGATCCCATGGTAAAAATATACCTTGGCTTTTGTTTGCTTTACGCAGTATTTCCTCTCTGCGCTGAAAATTAAATTGAAAAGGGAGTTTCTTGTCCCCATGGCTGAGATAGGCACCTTTGGAAATTGCACGTGAACAAACGTGCGTGGGGCCCAGCCTAGTGTTTTCTAACGCCCTTTGGGGTCCCAGGAGCATAAAGGCAGCAGAGAAGGAGCTGCAGTCAATTCCAGCAGAGCTCTATTGTACGGTTTGTTCCAAGGAAACATCAATTCATTAAGCGAACAAGTCAACAAGGGTGGGTGGCAGAACCATCTGTCCTGCTAGATTGTGCACGTCTCCTTCAGAGATCTGCTCTGGGGTCTGCAGAGAGTAAAAAACGAGTGAGAGCCAGCTTGTCTGCCCGCACTTTGCAACAGGAGCAACTGCTCATTTCAAAGCCAGAGCTTTACTGGGAGGATGTTTTTAATTCACTGCCTCGGATACAACGCAGACAGACGCATTTGAGTGGCAAGATGGATGGGTAGGAGAGTCACATTTCAGTCGTGTTTTGAAGAGCATAAACAGTGTAGGCAAGAGGGGAGGTGAACGGAGCAAAGGCAACATAACAGAAACGGGTGATGAAGGTAGGGAAGATCCACTGCCAGCAAGCCTCCCTGCAAGGTTCCCAGCCTGTTCACGGGGAGAGCTTTTTGCTCTTTGCTGTTGTCTGAACTACTTTTCAAAGCAAAGCAGTGGCTGTTTTGCATAGCGCGCCTGAGCCGAGCTAGGGAAAGGTCAGCAAAGTACAACAGACCTAACTGGGATGTTGACCACGCAAGATACATCCTTCCAGCAGGCAGGTGCTTGCACCAGGTCTCTGCTGATCTCACATGAATGCTGGCAGATAAGGGCAGCAAAATGCTTCAGGAGGAAGTCTTTTTCATAATCACACATTTGCAACACAGCCCTTTTTTGGCAGCATTATCTTTCTACCTTCCTCTTACTCTCCAAATGAACAAAAATATGTATATTCAAGGGGTGGGGAAGCCAAGGGCAGAGCTGAAACACAGCTGAGTCAACAACACATGTCTACGAGCTGGTGGGTAACATTGCATAGTCCCGCGTGGTTATCAGAGAGCTTTCGAAAGGCATCGCTGCAGACAGAAAGGGTGACAGAAGCGCAGTAAACATCCTACACTATGGGCAGAAAAAAAGAAATTACATTATACCATCGCCCTGTTCATTCTGGCCTCCTTCCTACTAGACCTGTAGAACTTACTTGAAAGCAACTCTGCCCTTCTTCCCTTAAGTAGGACGCTCCAAAAATCACCTATTCATGGGGAATTTGCCTCCTGACACCCAGCTGAGGGCCTGACTTCTACCCCACGACTAACACTTCTATCCTTTTCTGCCTCCATTCATAAGTTTTGCTAAATATCTATTCCGTTTGGATTCTGGGTGAATTCCTCATTTTGTCAGTCTCTGGTGTTTCAGAGCTGAGCTGATCCACAGCTGCATCTCAGTGCTCAGGTTGAGCATTTGGAAAACAGTAATACATACGTCTGCAAGTTAAACAGCACTGTGCTGCCTTGTTTTGCAGCTGGAAAGCTTACTGAACAGAAGACTTGGGTCTTCCTAGCTGGACTGCAAAGGGATTTATAGCCATCCTGAAAGGAAATAAGCACTTTTGATGTAGCAAGGGCTGAAGCGAGCTAGCCAATTTTGGCAGGTTATCGGAACCTGGAAAAAATCTCAGGTTTGTGCCCCCTCGTGGCAGTTGAATTTTTCTTGTCCTCGGTGCTATTGCAACGTCTGCACTTCCAGACCCAAGCCTTTTAATTTTCATGCTGAGCAAACGACCAGCAAAGGGCTCATTAAATGCCAGGAGCCGGTGCTTCACTCCCCAGAAAAACCCCAGGCCAAGCAGGGAAACCCCAGAGGCTTTGCCCCTCAAAACTGTGCACAGCAATTGGACAGGCAGCACAGCTGAAAGCAAAGCCCAGAGCTGAGGGCATCAGTCTGGGAAGCATATCCCGCAGTCTCCCGAACACCCCGGTACAGCCCAGGACCCAGGCTCAAGCCAGAGGTTTGACTACAGCCACAGACTCGAGCATCACTGAAATTCTCTTTTCCTTTTGCTCTCTCTTCAGACAAAAAGCACTGGCATCGACAGGCGGAAGAAGCGTTCAAGCAGCATGCGACTGGTTGGTATGAAGTAATAAATGTTAAACAGAGTAGAAGGCAGGAGTGAATTTCACATTTAGGATTTTAGCCGTTAGGATGCAGAATGTTGAAACAGGGGCATTGTCTGGGAAGCACTAGCAAAATAAGTGAGGCGTTATCAAAAGTGCTGTAAATAAACAATGCAGAAAAAAGCCCTGTCTGAAAGAGTTTGTGATCTCGAGTAGTAGCAAGAAAAGGTGAGAGAAAGGAACCACTATTCTCCCCACCCCGCCATCTAAACAGAAAACTGAAAGCTGCCTTTTCAAAGATGTTGAGCAATTTCTAGCGCTCTCCACCCTGTGTTTTGTACACTGAAAGTCAGAAAGGCAGAAGCAGTGACCCAGGTTAGATCTTCAGAGCCTCCGTCGGAAACTAAAACCCAATTTTCTCTATTACTTAGTAGCAGTAATAGGCTGGAAGTGCGACAGTGCACCTCTCTGCCTGACCTGCCAGAGACGAATTTTTCCACAAAGGGAGAACGAAAGGGAGTGAGGAGAGGAGAAGCTGATTTTGCTGAAATAATATCTGTCTTAGTGTCAGTCTAACAGTTCTTTCTCTCTCTCAGGCTCTTCTCCCATGTGGGTGACCCATTCCTGGATGACACCCTGCCCCGGGAATACGTCCTCTACCTGCGCCCTACCGGCCCCTTGGCTCAGAAGCTGTCCGAGTTCTGGCAGCAGTCAAAGCAGATCTGTGGGAAGAACAAAGCTCACAACATTTTCCCACATATCACCCTTTGCCAGTTCTTTATGGTAAAGCAGAGCTCCTCTTTCCGCTGCCTTTATGCATGCATTCATGAGCAGCCCTTGCCAGGCTCAGGCTGCAGACGTTACACGCTTCATTCAGCCGCTGCAGAAGGGTTTGTGCTCAGGAGCTGGGGGGTTGTTATCCCAACAGTCGGATGCTCAGGCTTGTTGAGGAGGTAACTGGGTTTTAAATGGGTTGTTTTGGGGAAGAGCAGCAGCTGCCCAAATTCTCATTATCTCAAATGATTGTTAACATGAGAACAGTCGGTGTTTGGGGCAGGAGGGGGGAGAGTTGAGGGGGGTGAGGTTAAGAAGGTTACTTGAGGATAGCTGATCCTGCTTTGAGGACAAGGGAGGGGCAGATAATTTCTAAACATGCGTTCTATGACCCTGTGCTTTTTTTCCTCGCTGCATTATAGCAAGGGTAGACCATTCCCGCCCACCCACCCAAGCCTTTCCTTTCTCTACCGAGCGCACCAGAGAGCTAAGCACAGGCATAAGGAATGATTCTCCATCTGAGAAATGCTTGTCCTGTTTCCTTTGGCAGTGTGAGGACAGCAAGGTCGATGCTCTCACTGAAGCTCTGCAGGCCACTGTGATGCGGTGGAAATGCAAATTCCCTGCCCCTCTGCCTTTGGAGCTCTACACGTCCTCAAACTTCATTGGGCTTTTTGTCAAGGAAGAAAGTGCTGAGGTGCTCAAGAAGTTTGCTGCAGACTTCGCTGCAGAGGCTGCTTCTAAAGCAGGTGAGTGACTACGCTGGCAGCGACAGAGAGCTCGCGGCTTCGCCAAAGCTTGGGCATTCTCAGAAACCAAAGTTTTGATGGCATGAAACTCGTGAAACCAATACTGGTATTTTAAAAGTGGCCTGAAGGCTAAGAGCCCAAGAGGAACACCCCTCCAGGAGCTTTGGGTTTCAGTCCTTTTATAGTTGAAAGATCACCTCACACTTCATCTCGAGTATTAGCTCCTGAAAGGGAAGTTGACATTTGGTGGTTCCTTAACCTTTCAGATAGACGCTCTGTCTGCAAGGCTGAGCATTTCCTGCTCCACTCACTGCTGCCACAAAACCTTCCTCACCCGTGTAAGGGCTGTGTTCAGTTTTTCACTGCAACCTAGAAGGGAAGCTTTTCAAATCTCAGTACTAACACATCTGGCTCCGTTGCCTGGTCCTGTACCGTTTCTGGATGGGGCGGGGGGAAACCCATGGGAGGGGACATAACCATAACACCCTGTGCTTCGACGGTCGCCTCTGCTGAACAAGCTCTCTGGGTGTCCTCTGATTACCTCCACACTTGTAAGCCAGAACAGCATCAGAGCACAACAGCAGCTGCCTGACTAATCCTCCCACCCTCCGTCACCGTAGCACTCGCTCAGCCTGGACTAGTCACAGCACAACTGGTTTAGTCCTTCATTATCACAGGCTTATCCTGAAGTTTAAGAGCATCAAGATACAGCCACTTCTGAGTCTCTGGGGTGTTTCTGTGCTAGGCAGGCACTCCATAACACCATGAAGGCCAGCTACAAGTCTCTGCCCCTGGGTCAGAGGAAGAGACACCGATGCGGGTTCACCACACCTCTGAAACGCAGTGCTTTCACCTGACAGCGACCTAGAACTTTTCTGCCCTCTAGAAGAGGGAGGAAGCGGCTGTTATCTTTACCAGTGTGCATTTCTGAAGGTGACAACAGGCACAGAGACATTAGGCGGGTCCAAAATCTGCTGCAGCCTCATGAGACTGGTACAAGTGTTCCCCTGCACAGTGTAGGCTCTGCAAACCAACACAGACAGAAGGAGCATTTCTTACCCAAAAAACACTGACCCATAAGAAGGAAGAGTTAGTGGCTCCCAGCAAGCATCTGCCCCTGCAACTGCTCCAATTCAGACCAAACCAGTTCGTTCTTGGGGGAAAACGATTGCTGCATTGCAGTCCACAACTTGGTCAGGTTATCACATTAAAGTCTCTGGGGCTTTTTCAGGGATCCAGAGCATATTTTTTCTTGCTGATCAAAAAAAGATGGATGAGCTTGCAAATCTACCCTGGCTGGCAGTTGGAGCCAAGTCTCTGAATAGCTGCAATTTTAACTGAATAATCAGTCAAATTTAATTGCAATTTTTGGTTGAATAAGCAAGGATAAATTACATGGAAACATGTATCCCACATCTCCTGGAAGAGTCCCAGTATTTCACATACTTTCACCTTTCTGCTTCCTGAAATCTTTTCCTAATACAGGTTTTTTTTTCTGCAGGATCATTTTGAATCATTATCGTATCAGTGTAGGTTTCCACAATTTTGGAATACCTCAGTGGGCTAACTGGTAACCCAGCTAATGGCCAGGGAAGAGATTTCATCACCTTGCACGAGCCTGTAAATTCCACAGGCTTGTAATTGCTGCCGTAGGAGAGAGAACAAAGGAGGGAGAATAAAAATTATCATTTTCAACTTGCTTATTTTTTGAGAGGTTCTCATCTGCTAACAAAAGAAAGGCCACCCCTTTCCTGGAAAAGTGTCTGTCTTTGGTAGAAAACCCAGTGGGTTCAAAAACACAATAATTGTTGCCAGACCATCCAACCACCTGCTGTTTTCTGAATGCAAATGAGTTCTGGCAGTTTGGCCTTGTCTGCCACCCTGGTGTGACTCAGGACTGAGTCAGACCACAAGTCTCTAATAATTTGATCCAAGGTGCAGCATGTATATAGGGAGCTCACGCTTGACTTCCCCCAGAGCCTTTCAAGAAACTGGCCCCCAGTTTGTTCCACTCGGGCTACCTTGAAAAGTTCAGCTCTCAGCTCCTGTTCAGAGGTGACAGACATTCTTAGACCCGTGAAAAGCTGCCGATCTCGACAGTTGCTTGTTAACTGACATCATCTCGTTGCAGATGTTCACGTGGAGCCCCACAAGAAGCAGCTCCACGTGACGCTGGCCTATCACTTCCAGGCCAGCCACCTGCCCACGCTGGAGAAGTTAGCGCAGAACATTGACGTCAAGCTGGGCTGCGACTGGGTCGCCGCGATATTCTCCCGAGACATTCGCTTTGTTAACCACGAGGTAAATTTTTGGAGCTTGTTTCAGTCCAAAAATTTGAAAAAAATAGTTAAAAAAAAAAGTGGTGGTGGGAGACCTAGGATTGTTGCAGGCTCTTCTGGCTGCATGTGCAGCTCAAGACTCAAGAGCGTTCACAAGCTGCGAGCTGAACACCGCCTCCTGTGTCCCCTGCTGAGAGCTGTAGGGGTAACGCAGTGCAGACTATACAGACGTGAAGGAATTTGCCTCGGGTCCCACAAGGATACCTAGAGCGTAGTTCTCCCACACCCCAGCAGTCATCGTAACCAACAGACCAGCTTGGTTTGGGGTTTTTTTTTTTGCTTTTTACTCGTACTGTCCAGACTTGCTATTTCACCAACCTCATTTCTTGCTTCTTGTGAGAACAATGTCCTGCTGGATTAATTAATTCTAACAATGACTCTCCTGTTAGCTCAGCCTAAGATGGTCTGATCTCTCAAGAACCAGGCCAGTACCTTAATCTGACCGCTGTCCATTTCTTCTGTACAGACTTGACATTATTATTTATCACAGCATTTAGTTTCATTACGTAAGAAACATTTAACCCTCGTGGCCTGTATGCTGCAATTACTTATATAGATTCTATAACTGCAGTATCTAAGCATCTTAACATACTCTCCTTAATAAAGTTATTTTCCAACACAACACACAGAAAAACAATATATTAGTTCCATTTTGGAGATTGGTATCTTGGGCACAGAGAAGCCACATGTGAGATGCATCTCACCTCCCTGTAAATATCCCCAGGTTAGACCTCTAAGTCTGGGCCAGCCTGAGGCTCAGTGCAGAGAAACGGGCACCTCCAGAAAGTGCGTCATCCGACCCATCTGAGATGCCTATCTCAGGACAAGATGAATCAACTTCTGGAGGAGGGAACCTCCAGAAGGCACTTGCTCAGGTTTAGGCAGCTCACTAGGCTCCTAAGGTTGGGGTGATTAACCCCGAAGTGCGTTGTCCAGAATCAAACGCACAAAGCATGTGGCAGAGTGGGGAAAAAAGTTATTAGTCCCATATACGATACATCCCAGAGTGAAGAGATGCCAAAGCTTCTGGAGAGCTGAAGTCTCTTGTGCGTGGTGCTCTGGCCCAGCTCAGGCCATACCTCCCATGCATGACAGCCCCCTTTCCTATCCAAAGAGTCATCCTGTCCTTTAGAAGCTGCAGGTAGTCAACACTGTCACTAAGTGCAGAGGGAGCTGCTGCTGAAAACCAGTTCATATCTTTGCATATCTAACTTCGGGCAGCCATGTGTGAAAGTTTTGGCCTTGTGGTAGCAGGTGACAGTGACTAGTTTCCATCTTCCTTTGAAGATACCACAAATAGTCTAGGAGGATTAGTGAGCAAAGGGGCTGACACCGTCAGGAGATCAGAGCTGCTCAGCAGATTATGGTTTTATTTTTCATGATGGCATTGCAGAAGTTAGGCTTGGCCAGGGACAGTAACTCATTTGTTCTCCTTTTAAACAGGGGACTGCTGTAGCCATTTCCAAGGAAAGTTACTGACAGACATTTAATATGTGCAGATTCCTCAGGCTCCAGTGAAGAAAAGATTACAGAATTCCACTCACTGATCTTACCCCCACCTTTTAACTTAATCCTGTTCATGTCAGGAAATACAAAGAAAACAATGTGGCCACTTCTCAGTATTTCTCATCACCTGTATTTTTTCCTGGGTGTTCTCATGAATGGTTTTGAGAGCAGCGTGTCACACACTCAGAGCTGTTAACCCCGCAACAGCGCGTCCGCCTTGTCTTCAAAAAGCAACACCAACAAGGAAAACTGCTCTTTAAGATCAAGCACGAGTAAGCAAAACAAAAATAGTCATTAACTACTAAAACTGTGCAAATTCCTGGTCCCGACAAGAATCGGGTTCCATTTCTAACGGAGCTCTTAGACTGAAGCACAGGGTCATGGTTTTGCTCACTGTAAAAAAAAACCATCATCCCCGCCTTGCCCTCCTGGTTATCAAAGAGATGACTGGAAGCAAAGAGGGAAGAAGGAGTAAATGCCCAGAAAAGCTTTCCAGCGGCAGAGTGGGAAGTGGTAGACAGTCCCTGAAGGTAGAGCTCTCCTGGATAAAGCACAAAGTGATGCCTTAAAAGGGGAGCTGCTCACACCTTGCTAAAGTTAAAGGTCTGCCGTGGGAGTGCTGCTGCCCCCCTCTGATAAACATTCCCTTCCATTAACAATCCTTTCATTCATTTGTGCTTCTGTTTCTCCCCCAGACTCTGCAAGTGATCTATCCTTACACTCCCCAGAATGATGATGAACTGGAGCTGGTCCCAGGGGATTTTATTTTCATGTCCCCAGTTGAACAAACCAGTACAAGTGAGGGCTGGATTTATGGCATTTCCCTTGCAACTGGCTGTTCTGGGCTACTGCCTGAAAATTACATCACGAAGGCGGATGAATGTGGGACCTGGGTGTTTCATGGGTAGGTAAAGTTGCTCAGTCCCGTTTCCACCGCTGTAAAAAGGGTGCTCAGCGGCTGTGATTTCACCTGGGTAAGTGAAGAGTCTCCCAGGGCTGCCGAGAAGGTCGCTTGGGTGAAATGTACTGGCACACAAAGCCCTGCCTCATAAGCAAAGGAAGAGCAGATGCTATCCCTGTGCATGGGACGAGAGAGCGAAGTGATTTATTTAGCTAAGATGCTACAGCAACTATTACTCATAGTATTGCTGCGGGTGGGTAACGGAGCCAGAGCAGATGGCTATTGTAGAGCCACTGCTGCGTAGACACCTCCATGGTGGGACTAGGATCAGGAAGGCTTGAATTTGAGCATTCATTTGGGAAGAGAGATCTTCTGTGTATAGTTCCCTGGGGAAACGGACTTGGCATTATCCATGTTTCTTAAGATTCTTAGGAAGATTTTCAGAAGCAGTTAATTGCCTGCCTGCCATTGGCTTCAGTCAGAGTGCAGACCTCACCTTCTGAATAACGTTGTGCCTTATTCCTCTGGATTTCGATGGGAATTACTTAGACAGCCATAAAAAAAAAATAAATCTAGTGCTTGAGGAGTGGGTCTGGGCACTGCCTCTCTGAGCACCCAAACAGACAAATCTGGAGCATAAGGAGTAGCTTGTAAGTAAGAGTACAAGGCAACGAGGAGAGGGAGGAAGCACGCTCCTGCCTGCTGCCCCTCTGCCAAGCACCAGGCAGGCACAGAAGTTTGGTTACAGTCACGCCAGTGAGCAGCTAGTTACAAAGGGAAGGGATGGAGACACAGAACAACACAAACAGTCCGTATTTCAAATCACAGTAGGCAAACATGACCTGTGGGAAGAAAGTCTGAGCAAAAGAGGAAAGCATTTGGTAACCCATGTCAGCACAGGACAGCCAGAGGAACTGACCTTACTAGGCACTTTAATAGAAACTAATCAAACAACTCCTCAAATCAAGCAAAATGCAGGAAACAAGAAGAGCAAGCAGTCTTTTTCTTTGCCTCTTGGAACAGCCACATATTCTTTTCTTGCCTGCCCTCTGAGAGATGAGCATCACTAATGAAAGGCCTTTCATCCATACGTTAACCGAACGGAACACACCTCTCCATCCGGAGTCCGGCACTACAAACTCCAAGGTTATCTTTCATCACAAGGAAAGAAAAGACCTCCAGTAACCAGGGCTTAAAGAAATTAAACTCAAGACACACAGGCAGAGTCAATCAGAGGCTCTGTCCAAAGCCAGGACTTAAGCTAGACTTTCCAATCCGCAATCCAGCAAGACCAGCCTTTGTTCCCCTAAAATTTCCAGCCAGAATGGTCTCAGGTCCACATACACAGCAGCAGCCTGCCCTAGTTGAGTCTCTTTTTTTTTTCTTGCAGTCCCTGGAAGAGTTTTGAGGCCTAGGCAGTAGCATGGGAAAAAATTACTATTGCAGCAGCGACTGCAAGAAAAGCCAAATGTTTTGTAACTCCAGCACTTCTGCCTCCGGACAAGCAAAGAAAGGAAATTCCCCTGCCCCAATTGCCAACAAAGACTATAAATCATGAAGTGGAACATGTAATATGGAGCATTTATCCAAAACATTATTACATACCCAGAAACGGTCTCCTTTTACACAACAGCTTCCCACAGGGAATATTAAGGTACAGGACAGCATGGGGTCAAAACAATATAGCAAGCAAAGGACAACCAAAGTCCAACATCTAGGCCACGCTATTCACAGCAGGATCCTTGTGGTAAAAGAACACCACACAGATAACCTTTGTTTCATAGAGGTGAAAGGAAGCACGGCAGTACTCACCAGGACTGCAGGAGAACTGCCACGGTGCACGAGATGGGATCCAGCTCCCGGTGTTGGTACTGAGGCTGCTGTTGGCGAGTGATGCTGTGATCCTGTTTTGTGCTGTCTCTCTGTACACAGTCACGTCCTGTTTCATCCCTGCAGAGGCTGAAAAAGATAGAAATAACAGCCATGGAGCTTTTCCTCCTAGTCACAAGAGACTGCATTCTTCAAGTGAACATCATGCATTATTGAAATCATCACGAAACTACAGCTCACTCTGGGCTGCAGCACCCTGGCTACACCACGCAAGAGATATGACAGGCAAATTGCTATTCTGGGATATTTGATCCAATCTTTAATACGGCAAAATTAGATTGCTAGTTCCTGCACATTTCACCTGAAAAAAAAAGGTTTCCCTGCTGCACTGCTCAGGTGAGGCAGAAGCTGAACTGTGGCCTTTGCAGGACACTGTTTTTACGGCTAATAGCCAAACAAGTGCCTCCAGAGCTCTGCCCAGCACGCACACCTTCCCTCGTAGCACCGTCCACACGTACAACAGAACGATGTCCCTGCCCTGGTAAGGTCTGCAGGCTGCAGACCAACAGGCTGCCATCATGAAGAAGAGAAGCTTGATGAGCTGTTTAATAGGGGAGAAGAGGCTTTGTCTTTGGGGCAGAGATATTGCCCACAAAACCAGGTTGTCTCTTGAGGCACTCTAGGTCTGAATCCTTTCCCTGTCTACTAAAAATAGGAATGGTATCACTTCTACTCTGCAAACCCTGAGGATCTTCCGTACACCTAAACAACATTTCTTTGCTGGCTGTGGCACATCTCCACGTGATTTCTTCTCCTGCCAAGAACTGGACCTGCTGGTAACAGTGCAGAGAACATTCGATCTCTAATCAGCGCCTCTAAGTTGGAAAATAATTGAAGATAAATCGCTTCAGCATCCCACAAAACACCAGCCAGACCCTAAGTCTGTGTAACCCATTCTCACCGTCCCCTCAGGTAGGGGATGCGAGTGAAAAATTACCTCTTGACACGAGCACCGGACTCTCCTTTAGGGAGGAACCGGTTGTGTTTGTGTCAGATCTGTTCTGACTCAGCCTAGGAGAGGATCTGGCCATAGGTATGTTAAAAGCAAAATACTTTTCTCCCTGTAGAGTAGCAAAGTGGAAGTTCTTTCTTGATAGCAGCAGAAGCTACTGGTGAGCTGAAACTACTTGGAATGAATCCCAACTACAGATTCAGTATTAAATACATTTGTATTTACCCACCTTAAAAGCTCACTAGTGTGCTGCTTGCAGGGTATTTTCTACATTGCCTTTTGTGCCTGAAAATTAGCGAGCTACTAATTCAAAAAGCAGCAGCTTTCCACGCTCAACACACATTGCCCAGAGCAAGTGGGAAGTCCAATGAGGTACAAGAACTTACTTGCTGCGCAGAAGCCACAAACCCCAAGCATTCAAGACCAGGGAGCTCTCCAGATGTGCACGTAAAGGCACATGGCAGCAGGGAGCATGCTATCCTTGGGGCCGTGGACCCAGCACCACTTCAAAGCTAAAACTTCTGATGGTTCCTTGCACTGCTTTTCCGTTACCAGCAAAGCCCAAAATAGTCACCTCCTCTGCCCCCAAATGGGTAGAAGTGCTGGAGATAGCACACAGCAGTCTATTTCAGCTCCTCGTGAGATGCCAAAGCTATTCCTTGCCCCTGGAATAAGCCTGAGAAATCAGACTTGGCACACGTACGAAAGGGAGGAAAAGCAGCCCTGATTTTCAAGCCATATTTGGGCCTTGGTAGGTTTTTCTCCCCACTCTGTCCTCCTCCCGTTCTGCACCAATGGCTGGTTCATTTTCCCCAGGGATCCCTCTCCTCTAGATAGCGAAGAGCGATGAAGATAGTGATAGTGAAGAGAAGTGTTCTCTTGCGTAGAGCTGAGGACCGGGGCTGTTGTACCACTGACAGAAACCCCTTCTCCATCCTCTGCTGCAGCACCTCCATTCTTCAAGGGGCCTCTCCTGACCGGGAGGACATTGCCTCCAGGGACACAGCGGTATCACCGACACAGCAGGGAAGGCAAAGCATGGTCCAGAGGACAGTAGATGTAGTTGTCTGCCTTCAGCCTCTGTTTGCCAAGCAGAGGAACCACAAGCCTTTGGGAAAAGCTTCCAAACAATGACCTATGCTTAGAAGATGACTACGCTGAAATAGCTTCAGGGGTTTCTGTTTTCCAGCAACATCCAGAAGGTACCACGGGAGACAGGCTGGTGTGTCCTCCAGACACAGCAAGATAGTATGCCTCTGCCTCATCATCATTCGCAGTGAATCCTAGCAGCTATAAATAGATAGTGAAGCATTCATGGCCTTTTAATAAGGGCTGAGAGAGAAAGAAAGTCTTAGAAATTGTGCAGCAGCTCCTGGGGGTAAAGGGAAGAGGAATGGCCAAACAAATCTTTCGTATTCTCCGGGCCAGTGTCCTTATCCCTGTCATATGGGCAAAGCAGGGAAGGGCTGAGATGGGATGAGGGGCTAGAAGATGCAACACAGAAGTCAAGAGGGAGAGCTGAGGCTCATGATCCTTTTCTACAGCAGTAGAGATGGGTGCCAGCTAAGAAGGGCAGATTCTTTTCATATGGAGTTGTTCAGTTTTCAGGTCAGTGAGGTTGTATCCGTGCTAGCTACACCCACACTCCAAGCTAACCACTTAATACAGTGATAAATGTCTGTTCGTGCTCCCTGCTCAAGGCTTGGCACACACTAACGCACTCGGGCAGCCTCTGGAGCAGAGTTGGCCTTATCCTGGCAGCTGGAAGCGTGGTCCAAGTTACTTCTGCCTGCAGTATATCACACCATGTATTCTGAGGAGGAGAGTTAGACTTGATTTCTCACCTCAGCACCTGCTAATATTTCCCTCAGCTTATCCACAAAGCTCTCCTGCCTACATTTAACTCCTCTTCAAGATCCACTACCCCTGTTGCACCACAGAGCCGTACTGTGCCTAACTCAGAGCTGTTTGCTGCCCTGACCTCTACCTGTGCTGGGGCAATCAGAGAAACAGCTCCATGGAGCAAGCCCAGACCTTGCTGGAACTCATCCTGAATAAAATAAAGGCAGTTTTGAGGGTCAGTAACACTAGAAGGTCAGGTCTGAAAGAGTAAGAGGAGGAGGCTGGAGAGGTGATCAGCAGTGCTGTCCCCACCCTGGCTGGTTCCCACCCCCTGCTCCCCTTGCTTGCCAGTGCTTCTCTGGGCGAATAAGCCACTACCTCAGTCTCATCCTTGCACCCAAATTCCCCAAAATAAGGGGCCAACATCAGGACCAACAGTGTGGGGTTGGTTTTTTTCCTACTTTAAATTGGTGCAAATCATATGATCTCACAGCAGATCAGTTCTTTACAAAAAAGCAGATGACCTATTTTTGTTCCACTGGTAGAGGCACTTGGCGTTATTTTAACAGCTATAAAATCCCTCTGAGGTTTTATCCGAACCAGATAAGAGTCAGGAAGCAACTTCTGAAATATTTAAGGCACTGACATGTGCAAGCAATGGCAACTACTTCTGTCAAAGTAAATGACCATATACATTATCTGGCAATGCTTTTTTTTTTATGACTAAGTAAAGGTAACCCATATAACATAACCAAATCAGCAGAGGGTCTCTGCAGCTCCTGTAGCTGCCTGTCAGTTTACTCCCAACAGTCTTGATCCAATCCCCTGAATGCCTGAGAGCTGTATTCAGAGGGCCTGTCATTAGATAAGTGCCTTGAGGGAGAATGGCATCTCTCTTTACATCCCTTTGGCTATGCTTAACAGGAAGCACTGGTGAGAATAAATTCCTACTGGGAATAAATTCCTAGATGGGAAATGGAACAGACAGCACTGAAAAATGTAGAAACAACAATGCAGACTGAGCATGCCGTGTCCCTACCAGGGGATACAAGCTATTTTGTGCACAGGAACCCTGAAGACTCTCCAGCACGAGAGGCAGGGCTGTGCCCCAGCTTTCTACTGAAGCAACAGCTTATGCTACAAGGGTGAGTGAAAACTCCCTGTAGCCATTAGTTTCCAAACTTGTTCCCCAAGACCCCGGTAAGTAATGTGCAGCCAGTCCCCAGATGTCGTCAGTGAGCATCCTGGGGCTGCCAGGAAGGTCTTGGCATTTTCTGTGAGAATATCTGAGGGCTGACAGAGCCTCGCAAACCAAAGTTTGGGTACTGTTGTTCTGTGGAACTGTTTCTAAGGAAACAGAAAGCCTGCTGAGATGGCATTGGTCTCTTCACGTGTGCAGAACCTAGCAGGGTGCTCTCTAGGCAGCACTAAAATACAAATAATAATGGAATAAGATGACAACAGTAATTATCATCAGTTCCCGAAGACTACAGAAATGTCCTTCCTGCAGCCTGAGCACACCAAGTCCAAAGCATTCCTAAAGCCAACATCTTTCAATTTTTGGCAGGTCCTACTCAATTCTGAATACTACGTCTTGCCCATCTCTTCAAGCCTTCACCGACGGAGCTCTGGAAAGAAGACAGCAAGAAGACCAAGGACCTGGAGACACCGGACCACTCACTATCATCTGCCAGAACGTGCAGGTAGGGACCCACACACGTGCATACGGCACACACGGTTTTATTGGCAAGGTTCCAGCCACTGGGTTTTTCTCAACAGCATATCCTCTGGTCTTGTTCTTCACTGTCTCTATCAGAAGTTAACAATTCCAAGCTCTCAGCAAGCTTTTGAATGACACAGCTAACCGCGGTCACAGAAGACACCGCTGTCCCCCAACCTGCTCTTAGCACGGGGTGGCAGGGCCCCATCCTCTGCTCACACGAGCAGTTTCATGCCAGCATAAATGTACCAACTACAGAAGAGTTTCCCGCACCAGGGTAAAGAAAGAGGTGCCTGCCCCGGCTCCCATTATTAAATCAGATGTCAGAAGGGGTTTCCCTTGCACTTGGATGAAGGTGAAACATCCCATAATTTTTCTTGCAGCCCCTGAGACTAACCAGCCAGCCAGGGCCTCAGAAACGCTGCCTGTTTGTCTGCAGACATGGGGAAAGGATGGATGTCGTTTTTGGGAAGTACTGGTTGTCACAGTGTTTTGATGCCAAAGGTGAGTGGGCTGCCACGGGTCTCTCAAGTTCTAGGTTCAGATGAAGAAGGGAGAGAGCGGCAACTGCCCGGGGCAAAGCTTAGATGGAAGCTGTGATTTCCTAACACAACGTGTTCCTTTGAGTCATCATGAGCAGGAGAGCACCTCAGAAGCAGAAACATAAGCCAGGGGGTAAATGCTACACTTGCAAATATTTGGGAAACTACTTGTGGAAAAGATTGAAGTAAGATGGCCAAAGAGCATTTTCATTTGGAAACAAAGTCATAATGATAGGAGTCAGTGGCCAGTGCAGACACCTACTACCATCAGGAAAATTATAGGATGATTTTACAACTACCTTCTTTCTAAAGTACGTCAAAGAGCTCTGGCATTTTAGCCTCTGCAATACTGTAACATGTGAGGTTTCCTCTGCTGCGGCACAGAAATTCTTTTCCTTTTGGGAAATATGTCCTAAAGATAATCTGCAAAACCATTAGCAACGTTCCCTGTCGGTTTTGAACTGATACAGCTGCTATTCCAGATACTTTTACATGGGGAAAAACCACTCGACAGCCAGGTCCGGGGGCAGCCATTGTGGTGACAGAGGGTAGACACAGGCGTGATGCTCTCTGCCTCTCTCTGATCGAATAATTCCAGTAACTGCTTCTGACCTCTCCCTCCCAGGAAGGTATATGCGCAGTAACCTGAATATGCCTCACAGCTTACCTCAGAGAAGCGGCGGTTTCAGGGATTATGAAAAAGACGCGCCAATCACCGTGCTGGGCTGTACCCAGGCAAGGCTTGTTGGTAAGTTTTTCTCAGCTCGCCCAGGAAGCTTTGCTTTCTTCCTCCCAAACCCCCAGTCAGAGAAAAAGTGGAGGGCAGGAAAAAAAAAATAAATCAGGTGCCCTGAACTAATTGGATTTAGAGATTTCAAGAAACTTTGCAAAGTCTCTTCACCTTCCCCAGCAAGCCCCCTCTTTCAAAGGAAACCTTGTGTCCTTCAGCTGCTGCAGCTGAGGAGAGGACAAAGCACAGAATCTAGGACGTGGTACGAAATCAGAGGCGGCGGCAGCGCGGTTGCAGAGCATTCACTGCCGCCCTGTAAAACACGGCACGCTGGAAGATGCTGTTATTACCAGTGTTGGTGAGAATGCAGCAAGGTGACAGACACCTCATGCAAAATACACTTAGTCCTTGACTTGACAATCATAAGTTTTGACCTGCAGCTTGCTATGCCAATATACTTCTATCAGCCTGTCTGGCTTTATGTTTATGTGGCAAAACCAGCCCAATTTCCAGTGTTGTGTCCCACACCCCCCCGCCATCCTCATCCCTGACTTCTAAGCCTGTTGGTTTGCGTATAGACAAAAAAATATTCGTTAGACCAAGAGCGCTGTGAAGAGGAGAGCCCAGCTCCTTAAAGACATGGGCTTCCGAGAGCAGTACTTAGCATTTTCTCAAATTCAAATCCTTTAGAGTACTCCGTGTTGGTCACATTCAAACTAGGGCAGCTAAAATTACACTTGGCTTTTTAAACAAAAATAAATCCCTGTACAACAGCAGGATGCTCAGACTCCCGGCCGCGTGGCATCGGGGTTCGCGGCGGGCACGTAACAGAAGGCGAATCTGGGAGCGATCGCAGCACGCTTTGCCGACACCATTAAACGGGTCCGAGTAGGCGACTGCGTACGTGACCCAGATGCCACCAACCTGCCAGGCATCTGCAGGCAGCCGCTCTCCGCCGCAGCGGCACAGACTCGACCTTGACGATTGCCGGAGCCGTCATTCGTCTGACGAGCAAAGCAAAGGAGCAGCTTCCCCCTGACGGAGGGCTGCGAGATCTGCTGCTCCTCCTAAATTATCCCACTTCTCTCCAGAGATTTACAGGTCGCTTTGACATGGTTACAGCCGTCATTAAATACCAGGCGGTGAGGTTAATAACCTCTTCTTGCTCCCCCTTCTTTGTCCTGCCTCTACAAATATAACAAAAATATTACTCTTTCTTACTACAAGTCTGTGCAACGCTGAGCAGATTCCTGTTCTCGTTCGGTTCCCTTCGGCATTGCAGGAATATTAATAACCCTAATAGTGGAGTTGATTCTTATCTCATTTTCAGTGATCTTCCACCTGTGTAATGAAATGATAATTTATACTTGTGAAAAATCGAGCCAATTGAATTAAGCCGACTCGGAGTTAAGTTGAATAATTCTGATTTACAGCTTATAAATGAAATTAAATTAAATTCAAGCTCTCCACAATTTTTCTCCGCAAGCTGTTTGCTTTTTGGCTAAATTTCTGGGAAGCAGAAATGAAGCTGTGATTTCTTTGCGTGCCGGTTAAGTCCCTAGACGCACGCAGAGCTACACAGGCAGAAACTGCATCCCCGTTCCACGGCTGTGCACATCACGGTACCCAGCACACTGCTGATATAAAACACGACGGGTACACCTAGGTCCCAAAACACAAGCAGGGCAGCTGGGAAGCTGCTGTAGGTCCTCGCTGGGTGGCAGAAACCCTGCATGCTGCCATTGCTGTTACAATTGCTTTTGTCTGGTTTTATTCACCGGTGGTGAAACTTCCTTGCAGGTGAAGCCTTGCTAGAAACTAATACCATTGTAGACTACATCTACAGCTCCCCATCCCTACGGTGTGTACAGACAGCACACAATATCCTGAAAGGTAAGAACCCAAGAAAAAGGAAAGGCTGCATTCTTCTCACTTTCTGGGAAGAAAAAAAAAAACAACCTGCAAACCAGATGAAAGTGAGCCTGGCATGGGAGCCCCAAGTAAATGGTTATTCAGGGTGATGATTATCTCCATGGGAGTGTACCTTACCCAAGGAGCCCTTTTCTAACTGGATGGTGTGACGAGTACTTAGGCAAGCGCTGTGCTGGCCCTGACACCAGCTGCCAGTCAGGGTTGTGTTTATTGCCCTCCTGCAGAAGCCAGATGTGTGTTCAGGTCGGGGGATACATCCAGCTCAGCACGCCCTGTGCCCTTGCCTGCTCACGCTCCTGCGGCTGTTCCTCGCTGCAATTGCTACTACCAAGAAACTTGCTACCAGCACGAAGAATAATTTACTGCAGAAACTGGGAAGGGAAATAGCAATAGAGATATGAGATGCCCTGGCATTGGAAACGGTCAAAAAACCACTCCAAACCAGTCATGCCTGAGTTCAGTATATTGCATGTAGCTGCCAGCCCGAGGCTTACATTGCCTGGCCTATCATATACCAAGTACATAGATTAAAGACTTCATCTTTCATACTTGCTATTAATCAAGTGACTACTTAGAGAGGGGAAAAAAGAAAATAGTTTACAATCAAACTGAAGTATTAGGGCTGCAAAGTCTTGCTGCCTTCCTCCCCAGATACTTCCAGTGATAGGTGGTCTCCTTTCTCCCTTTTCCAGGTATGCAACAAGAAAACAACCTGAAAATTCGGATAGAGCCGGGATTGTTTGAATGGACCAAGTGGGTCTCTGGGAGCACGCTACCTGCCTGGATACCCCCTGTGGATTTAGCTGCAGCTACTCTAAGTGTTGATACAACCTACAGGTAGGGAAAAGGGGGTGTCATTGGTTTTTTGGCTTTGTTTTTGAAGAGTATCACTCTGCCGAGTTTTTACATTTAGGCGGTGACAGGAAGAGCTGCCGAAGCTCCCAGAATGAACTTGGAGCAGGCTCAGGGCTGCTGGATTGAACAGGACCCGAGAGTAGCTTATTATAAACCCCATGTCCTAGATCACTGGGAAGGTCCAGCTGTACTGCTGGTCGTGGTGGTCCTCTTCCCTGTACTCCTGTCCTGTGCATCTTTTGGGTTTCCAGGGAACCCTCAGGGTATTTTGTTGCATTTTTTTTAAACCCTTTTCCTAAAAATTAGAAGAGTTTGGGCTCCACTAACAGAACTAGTTTTGCTGACTCTATTTGCTGACCATCATGTTCATAGACTAAACCAGATCATGGGCTCATTCACACCTGCCCTTGCCTTCCACAGAGGAAGAAGCTTGTCCCTCTCTGGGTAGGACTGGAATGGGGATGGATCTTAACTGTATATTTTACATCTCCCTGGAGAGCATGTTTATATCTGTCAGGAACTCGGTGTCTCCTATGACATCAGAATTCAGAAGTTTTCTATCAAAGAGCTAAACCCTAAGCATTTATCATTTCTTAGCAATTACATCTGAAAAGTTTTTGGTGGAAAAAATGGCAGGTTTCTGACTCAGTTTTTCATGGTATTCAACTGAACAACAGTTGGTGAAAGCAAAGGAAACGTCTGGTTAAAAGCCATTTGAATGGCAAATGGCTAAGCACCACTGATCTTTCCTCCCACCTTGCAGAAAAGGGAAGCACAAAGATCATTCAGTCAGCTTTATTCACTCAGCTTTCAGAGGCTCAAACAGAGCTGCCCCAAAAGTGCAGAGCCAACCTTCCCAGAGCTCGGCATTGTTGCACAGACCAGTCCTGGTGCCCAGTTAGGCTCCATATCCCCAACTCACACCCTTGCTGCCTGCTTCTGCTGCTTTCCTTCTGTCCAGCCACGTGGCCATACCTCTGTGCTCCCCATATCATCGCCAACAAACACCATGGGGCTGCGTGGAGCAACTTGCAGCCTGAGTCTGGAAGGAAACTCAAGACTCTTCTGACTTCCCAGTGAAGCATCACAGCTGTGATGCCCTCCAGCCGAACACACAACTGCTTTTTACTGTAAGCTGCAGAGAGAAAAGCTAAATAAAACCCAGCAGAAACAGTCATGTGGTAAAGAATAGACAAGATGATCTGTTCGGGCTCCTACTCTCAGATTTGTGATTCATTTATACAAGCCAGACTCAAAGAGCTCCCACAAAGAAGGAAACTGCAGAAAGGTCACACAGCTCCAGTCCTCCACCACACCTCACTGCTGAAATATCTGTATGTAATTGACATCTGACTATATAATTATATATATAATATCTGGCTATATATGACTATACATATAATTATATTGGATATATAATGTAATATCAGACTTCTTACAGAGACTTGCACTTGCTTAGTGTGAGCAATCTCAGATAAAACCAAAGCATTTACAATACACACATATTATACATACACAGGAGTTCCACCTACACAAGCTTGGTGATAAATATTTTGTGGCTGGGCTTTTGTGGTTTATGGTGTCATGAGAAACACTGGCATTTCCCAGTGTCCCAGTGCACCATGTGCTTAAGAACCCTCAAGTGGAATATGCAGCTGAACCATTAAAAAGAAAAACAAGAAAGAAAATGTAAAGAAAAATAAACCTGTTTTTTTTTTTTCATGTCTAATTATAACATAAACATCTTAGGTTGCATCCTTGCGGTCCACAGCTAGAATTCCAACATTCCGAGGGTATCTAAATAGAAGTCCTTACACTGTATTTATCCCTGAAAGAGTATCCCATGGCTAACACTCAGCAAAGCAGCTGGACCACAGGGGAGTCTCTGCTTCAGAAAACACATGCCTTCTGGGAACACCATAAAAAATATTCTCAGCTCAAGAAAAGAGCCTGCTCTTGTGTGGCCAGCTGGTTAGGTGGGGGACTGGGAGACAGCCTTCCTCTCTCTCTCTTCTCACAAGGGATGATATATCAGACCACCGGATGGAGAGAAGTTAGGTTTTGCCCTTGCACCACTGTAGAAAAATACAGCCTTCTGCTTTCTATCCCTTGCTTGTCTGTGCACATCAACCTACTCCAGCTGATGCAGTTGGCCAGAGTCCCACCAGGCAATTCACCAAAATGCCCTGGCCCAGGAGGATGCCGCCTAATTCCAGGCATTTCCCAGCAGTGCAGCTTTACAGATGGCCAGAGCAGCAGTTTGCCTCTGCCCTTTACCATCAAAGCACGAGCAGCAGAGTCAGCATCACCTGCCTTCGCCACACTCCAGACTTCCCCCAGTGTCCCCTCTCCTCAGACAGACACAGATATTGTCAGCCGAGCCCCTGAGCTGGAAGCTGTGGTAGCACAGCGCACACCTCAGTCTGGCAAAGGGACCTTGGGCGGTGGCTTGTCACACTGCGGTGACAGCACAGCTCCCAGCCAGCAGAGCTGACCCGTCTGTCTGCAGGAGGCTGAGGTGGCACTGTCCTTGTCCTGCTGTCCCCTCCTGCTGGCTACATTTTGTCCTCCTGCCACTCGCTAACTTTATGTGGGTGGGCGCGCCCTGAAATCTGCTGCTCAAAGGACACACGCTTAAAAAACCCCACCAAGTGGCATTGCCACTGCTGCATGCCACTGCAAATGTAACGCACGTCGCATCAGCACGTCCCCTGCTGCCTCCACGGACTGGTTCACAGTAGAGGAAGCAGTTGATCATTTTTTCCAGCTAACTGAAATATCTTAATGCAGGAATGGTAAACTTCTCAGTCTTGAAGATGAAAAATCCTCATAGTGGTCCTCGGGCACAATGCAGTTCTGGGAATTTGGGGAATTAGAAGAATTGAAGAAACAGATACTTTCAGATGAATCATAACTTGCACTTAAAACTCTCTCGCTTCTTCCCATTTACCATATTTGTTTTCCTGCTCACAGACCTCATATTCCCGTCAGCAAGTTGGTGGTTTCTGAGTCTTATGATACGTACATAAGTAGAAGCTACCAAGTAACAAAAGAAATCATCAGTGAATGTAAAGGCAAAGGTAAGTGCTACAGAGGGGGTGAGAAGCACGACAGGCTCAGCTTATGAGAAGGCTCCGTAACATTAAGTAGCAGAAATATTTTAGGGATCCCTACCCAATGCAGGCTCTCTGTTTCTCCAGGGAATAAATGTGCCATCTGGACTCTGCTGTCAGTTACCAGCATCTTCCATCCCCTGCCTGAGTTCCTCTTCCAAAATACATTGCCCATAAAGACTGTGGCACATTTTCCCAACCACAATATAGAATTTTTTTACATCTCTCGCTTTTATTTTTCCTTCACAGTATAGGATGTTTCTGAGTTCTAGTGACTTCACCGATTTCATTTCGCTGATCTGAATCTATGTTCTAAGGTTTTATTTTAACAGCTTGCGCACAGACCTCTACAGCACGGGGTGGCACTGGTTCTAAAGGGCCTTGGAAACGGCAGGCTAAACCGATCGCTGGGGAAAACCAGCAACTGAAATTCAAGTGCTTGCTTTAATCAGAGTGAATTTTGGGGTAGTAGAAAAGCATTTGCTTCACAAGTCAGCTGAAATCTCACTGGATTTCCTGTTCTCTTTAGAAAGCAATTTTCTGACTAAGTAGCACTAAGTTAAGTGGTATCCTGAAAACTGAGAAATGCTCTGTTTCTAAACCACGCTTTCCCCCCGCCTATAACACACGGTTTAACGTGGTGTTCTGGGATCAACTGAACCCATTTCGAACATGTTAAATGGTCTGCTTGATCCTGGGCAGCGGTCCCTAAAGCCGCCTTCATCTCCCTCCTCAGCAAGCGTTTTGCAATTTATTTCAGGAAATAACATCCTGATTGTGGCACACGCGTCCTCCCTGGAGGCTTGTACCTGCCAGCTCCAAGGGCTCTCGCCGCAGAACTCCAAGGACTTTGTACAGATGGTCCGAAAGGTAATTACCAGCAAGGAGCAGAGCTCGCTGGCTTTACAAAGAGAACAGAAATTCGCAATCTGCTTAACCAGGCAGAGGACGCTTTGTTCCTCTCGTCCTGAGCGTCCTGCCTGGCACTGAGTTTCATCCATTTCAGAGTCAGGAGAGTAAAGCAGATTGGTTTAAGCAGCTTCTCTTATCGTGTCACTTCTGTAACACGGAGCATGGGGTGGGGTGCCTACCTGCAAACGGGCTTGTAGTGACTCTGCTTTACGCTTGTGGGTACCGGAGCTGTACAGAGACTCCCACAGTGCCCTCCAGTGCCGAAAACACCCCGACTAGAGTTAGCAGGGCACTTCTGCCCTACACCACTTCCCCTTCTCATTTCACCCTAAAGAGTTTTTAACGGTCAGGGAAAAGGCCTGAAAATTATAATGGGGTCTTCTCCCATCACTGCTTTCTTCTCACCCTGGCTAAGAAGATGGCATCGTCCACTGCCAGCCTTGCAGCCACTCTCTGGGATATTCAGAGCTGATACTTGACCTGAGGGCACCCAAGCCACCCTTATTTCTCGTCCCTAGCTGTGCTGGTCTTCAGGGTTTGGGACCACATCAGCCAGCAGGACACCTTCAGTTTGAACTGGTCCATATTTATCCTATGTTACAAGGGTGTAATCCGTCTTTACCGGTGTTTTGCACATCCCGTGGTGCACAAAGTCTGGCTGTCCCACCTGAGGCCTACAGTCAGCTCCTGAAAATGGGTTTTGGGGAGGGAGAGAGAGAGGCAAGACAATAAAATGCTTCAGTAGCACAGCGGGACTCCAGCCCTTAGGGGAGCTCCGTCCTTGCACAGCTCGCTCCCTGCTCATTGCCTTTCTTTCCATCTCTCTTCACACAGATTCCATACTTGGGCTTCTGCTCGTGCGAAGAACTGGGAGATACAGGTGTTTGGCAGCTTACGGATCCCCCCATCCTCCCTCTCACACACGGACCAACTGGAGGCTTTAACTGGAGAGAAACCTTACTACAAGAATAGGCAAAGCTACATGAGCAAGGAAAACCCCCATGGCCTTTCTAAGCGTTGGAGAATGTCTCTTGTGTTTATTGACAGTGGAAAAAATAGTCATAATATGTTCAAACAGCTGTTCTAGCATATCTCTCACAGTCATGCAAAAATTCTCATACACGACTAGTCAAATACAAAAGGAAGTGAGATTTGAGGGGGGTGGGGAAACCATCAAAAACTAAACTAGAGAGTGAAGCATTTGCACTGCAGGGAGTCAGTAGCTCGGGGAGATTTTCTCCCCTTGAATGGAGCTCTGATAACACCAGTAACTTTCACTGCCTTCTGCACCATGTTAGAAACAACTAGCACTGTGTAAAAATTGACCATTCAGGATACCGAGGGGGTTTTTTTCACTACTATTTTTGCAAAGCATTAGCGGGCTTGTTCAGAACCACGTGGTGACACCCACCTCACTCACAGCCCCCAGATTCTCAGCACCTTCCATAAAGCGTATCAGCACCCGCTGGAGGTGCGAGTCCAGCAGGCAGCATCAGATCATTCCTCTCCTTTCTTTGAGCACTGTGTTAGGTGTTGCGCTGGGCACACCGTGGATGCAAAGATTGATTGATGCTGATCCACATCAGAAGAAAATTCTGGATTTCACATCAGTTACAGATGAAGTTTGCACATCAAAAGACAGCACTGTTGTGAACAAAGCAGTTCTGGGAGCAGTTTCTTTTAAGAGGAGATGAAATAAACCTTTTCCACCCAAACCTGAAGGGTTTAGAAAGTTAGGGGGAAGTGTCATTTAGGTTATTGAAATCCACCCTTGTGCACAGACTCAGCCTAAAATGTTTGTGTCACCTAAATTGCCTTCAGAAGACCTTGGGAAAGGATTTTCCCCTTTCTACTGAGGTTCTGCGCTGGTTATTTACACAGTGGTGGATTTCTGTCCCTTGTGAGCTTTTCCACCAGCCCTGGTGAGATTCTGCAGTAAGCAGCTTTCTTTAGAAGGTAACAATGACACCAAAAAGATGCTAAAATTCAGCCTCTGCTGCACGCTTTGCTTCCTTTTCCTTAACTCCTAAGTGCCATCTGTCATAAAGACAAAGCTGGGAAAAAAAAAGGTACATTTAGGAGCAACACCCTTTAGCCTAACAAGAGTTTCTGTTGAGGAAGGGTTAGGATTTTGGGAGAAGGGGAAGAGAAGGGTTTCCATCTGTAGCTAAAACCTTTGAAATCACTAGAGTTGTCCTCTTAGTGCTACAGCCTGCAAGATGCCAATGGGAGATGCTTCACAGAACAGGAGATACCCCACAGTGGGTAGTTCACAGGACAGCCTGGCTTCAGAGCAGGTCTCTCTTAGATTAATGAGAACTTAAGTCATCAGCCTCGGGTCAAAAAGTTCCTGCAGGCATTTGTTCGAGTGTTACCAGTGTAGGCTCGCTTTCAGAGGGCACTTTAAAATGGGCTTGAATAGGATGAGAGAGATTTAGGCAAACTCCTTGGTTCGGGCCATAAATCTGAGTATAAAGCATCAAAGGGAAGTTCAGAAGAAGTTCTGACATCCTAGGTACCCCTCTTCTGTCCAGCTTTGCAGAAAGTGTTAAGCGTCCCCATTTGAAACGTTTGTGTGGCACAGAACTTCATAGTGGCCAACTTTGACAAAAGCTTATTATTCATAGCAAGCTCAATGTTTGTTCTGTGTTCATTTCTTTTAACCTATCAAGCTTCCAGCAGGACAGGTCTCCCTGTGGGTAGGATATGACTGAGCTGCACCTTCAAGAGCCGGAACAATTGAGGAGTGATAAACTGCAATCTCTTCTTCCTAAATAAAGCATAGCACTCAGCAGTTGTGATGGGATGAGTCTTGAGGGAGTTCAGCTTTGTCTCTGGGATTTATCGAGCTTGCTAGGGAGAGTACAGCAGGTTCTGAGCATATTTTGAGTCAGCAGAGAGCTCATCCTGGGCAATACTTAGGTTGTCACGATCCGTAACGACATCCATCATTTATAGATCCTATACATTCATGACTATGTAATACACAGGAGGCTGTTCAGAAGTGCATCCTTATACCAGAGATGTATACCGAAAAGTCAGGGAGGCAACCTCCGAGATGACAGAAGAAACTGCTCCCATGCAGTTACACTGCTGTCACTTGAGTTTTTAACTGTAATTTAAACTATTTTGGGCTGTGTACAGACATTCCAAAAAGCATTTCTGGCTTGTTTTCCTCCATGCTTACTGCAAATCTGCAAACAGTTTCAGTAGATGACAATCACACCAAAACGATTTCCTTTCTGATGCATATAGAATTCTCTGGACTGCTTTTTGTTTCACACCGTGGGCCAGCAAGATGTTCATTTGAGGCAACAACATTGCCTGTACAAAGCAGTGGAGGCTGCTCAGGTCCTACTGCAGTTCAGCACCGTTACGAGGACTTTATTTAGACAGAAGAGTGAAACAGAGAGGGAAAATTAGAATATTGTACTAGCTGACCTTTGCATAGAGTAAGTAATATAGAAATGAGTGTTTTGTTTGAGAAGGTAGATGTTAAAATACTCTCTTCTTTTAAAAAGTATATTTTTGGATGTTTGGGAAAGTATTTTGACAACTGTAGTCATATCTCGCATAAGATTTTTCAGGCGTCAAGAATCTCAGAAAGACAAACCTTTTCTTCTAGCATTTTGATCTTTCGCAGGGGTTTTAAGTAGCCTCAAGCTGATAAGGCTTACTGGGGAAAAGAAGGAAAAGAAAGTTCCTTTTAAATTTTTAAACTGAGATGTTAAGAGTACCAAACAATTACTGCCTCACTCTCACTCCATGGCTGCTCATTAATGTGTAGTTAAGATCACTTCAGGGTTTTGTCCCAGAACGTCCAAGTCTTTTCATTGCCTTCGCTGGGAGCTGCATCAGATCCCAACAGTTCAACTAGGATTTAGTGGGCAAATAGCAGTTCCTAGACTTTTCTGTGCCCCCCCCCGCCCCCTTCCATTAAGGAATAAAGCTGGAAATCTGCCAAGAATAAGCTGTTCATCCAGTATTTTAATAAACTGCAACTTAAGGGTTGGGCTAGAAAAATACAAGAATCAAAGTGCAGAATCAAATCCTAGCACAGCAGCCTCTGACAGAGTGACACTCGGCACCAGGAGGTCAAGACCAGGGTATCAGAAGTTCAGGTTTGAGCAGGAGTTTGTCCTTATTACTGGACTTTATATCTCCCTCTGCTGAAGGAGATGGAAGGGGGCTGCAGCGTGTCCCAGCCCCAAGGCTGGAGCCCTGCCTAGGGACACCTTTCCAGTTTAAAGCAGACACATTAAAGGTCTGAAGGTTCACACAGATTCAGTGCAGTGGCAGCTACAGCTGAATACTTAAATCCTGTGAGCACGGAGCCAGTTTTCCGTGGGTGTAAATGGACACTGTATACTCAACAGAGCTTTGCTTGTTTGTACAAAGTGAGGATCCAGGCCATAACTTCAGGGGGAAAAAAACCCAACAAAACAAACAAACAAACAAAACCAAACATAATTCCCTTCTCACTTTGCCAGAACAGTTCCAGAAAGAAATCAGCTGATGGCAGGATCCTCCTCCTCTCTGGTGTTAGCTTCTACTGTCAGTGTTGTTATCAAAGGGATCATTTATAGCACCAAATCAGTGGTTGTTTTCAGGAATTCTACAGGAATTATCTTTAGGAAGGCAACACCAGCAGTAATTCTGCAAAACAGAGGGTAGAAGGGATGCTAGAGCACTGCTTGCCCTGAGCCCCCCAAGGCAGCACTATCTCTGGGAAGTGTTTGATGCCATCTTCATGCCCTGACTGCAGCTCTTGGCAAAACAGGTCGGAGGATGGGGAAGAGGTTTGTGTACAGCACTCTGACCACCTCAGCCTCAATTCTAGGCTTCTGGGCACTGCACTGGATATAAGGAGTTGTAAACTTTTCCCTCTGGATCCCGAGCCCAGGGAACTAAACAAGATTTCTCATGATGTCCTAATGCTTGGGATGAAGCAGCACAAAGCCTGGCCCTACCACAGGCTGCTCCCCCTGAACTGCCACCGATTTAAGAAGGAATTTGGAGGACTTGTATCTGTGCAGGGTTGAGCCCTTCTAGCCCTGATTTCAGACATGCATGCAGAACTGGGGTGAGATTTCATGCCTGATTATATTCACGTTCATTCCAGACAGAGACACTGATAGAGAGCTGAGTTCAGCTGTCTAACCCTCATTTAAACCCAGAGCTGAGCCTTAGTTTGCAAAGCTTCACAAGTTAAAATGTATTGAAATTCCCTATGAAAACTATTGCTCTGAAAGGTTTGGTTTGTTGTTAAAGAACCTGCTCATAAAGGAAATTATTTGAACTTTAAAAATACACGTGGAAATGACAGTGGTAGCTTAAAATGGTGAATGAATGAACAAAACAAAAGCCAACAAAATAATTAAGCAGTAAGCGCGACTGGTTGCATACGCTCGAAATCGCCACTCACTTCTCACCACTTCCTCAAATACTTCTTCCCTGGGAATACTCATGACCCACACATGCTACATAACAGAAAATACACAGCCAGTTCCTCTCTATCACTTCCCATTAAAATGTATTTTCTGAAGTCTCCCTGTGGACATCTCTTGGTGTTATCAATAGATACTATTTTTTTTTTCATCTGTATCATTCTGTTTATTATTTTTTTCTAGTGTGAGCAGATTGTATTTATTTGAGAAAAAAAAATGTTTGCTGTTTAAAGACGCCAATAATTGTATTGCCAAAAATAGCTGTAATTACCTGTGACATCTGTATTTTTTTATTTTGGGACAGGTCGGTTGTTTTTAATCTCAGTTTCAAGTGCTAACAACTGTTGAAACAACCACTGCATTTTAATTTGCTTATGACATTAAATGAATTTCTTGAAAGTCGGACAAAAACATCCTGTAGATGAGTTATTAAAGGTGCCACTCGTCCACACCTCGAGTGAATATTCTGACAGAGACCTTGATCCAAGTGCCCTTCAGAGAGACCCCTGCGTTGCAGGGTGCACCCGAGCAATGTTTTCCGCAGCTCCAGCAAGATGTAGGCAATAAAAATGCCTGTACTGGGTGTACGTGTGGAGAACAGCTCTACTGGGACCTTGAAACAAAAAGGGAGTCGGGGCTGTTTCTCAGTTTGGGTTGCAACACTGCTCTCACCACATCCTATTGCAGGATGGGGTGTAAGCCTCAGAAGCATCAAGGAGAAAGGGGAATTTGAGCTACTTGTTTCTTCCCTCCACCGAAGATGAAGTTCATTTATTTGACAGCAGATGGCAGAAAACCATCTCAAGTCTGGTTTTCTGTTTCGGTGGCTTCAGCATCTCTACTGCCCGATGGCTCCCCCCCCCCGAGCTGTTTTCCCATCAGGTCTGGGGGTGTGGAACTAGAAGCACAACTCTTAAACCAAAGCAGTAATTACCTTAACACCACATCATCTTTCTTCAGCTGGATTTTTTAATCCAGCAGTAGTTTTAGCAGCCAGTCACTCTCTCCTTTCAAACCAAGGATCTACATTAATCTTCAAGGCCTACAGCTCTGTTTTCTACTAAAGCTGATTGTATTACAATTAAGATAAAAGCCAAAGCTTTTATCAGTCAAATATACACCAACAGAATGATGCACCTTCCGTGATGCTACCGGGCACCACACACCCAGGAGACACAAAAAAGCTTTGCTACATGAGAGATCGCTCCTAAAACAATCAGATCTGGAAGCGGACACAGAAAACCCAAATTCCGTCACTGGTCCTCTGGGAACATCTTGATGTAGTCATCCCTCCACCCGATGCTTTGGTGCTCAGCGAACCTGGCACAACCACCTTACCAATACTCTCTGTTCCCTGGAGAGCCACAAACCACCCACAGCAAGTGACCTTTCTCTCACAATTTGTTCTGCCAGGATCCCTGCAAGCAGGGCAAAGCCAACCTCCCATGCCCGCAACAGATCACAGTGCAGAATGATGCCAGACTGGTTTTCCAAGGATTTAAATCACACAGCTGGGTTTTCAGGCAATCTTGTTGGTTCCTGCACTCCAACCATATCCACTTCATAAGCTCTGCCTTCCTGGGTGCCGCTGTCTTGGGAATTAAGTTGTGTACTCGTAGGATTCTCACAGCAGGGGTCCCCAGTGGCATCAACCCCAGCCCACCTTCCTCTCAACCTTTACCTGCTTCCCCCCTCGCCACGTACATCTCTCCCCTGCAAGGGTGCTGTGGAAGGTGGAGCTGGAGGGGGCGCAAAGTGAAGTGGCCCCATTTCTGCCGCCCACTAGTTTCATTTTAGGGACCCGTGAGGTCACACATTCTCAGCAGTCGCCAACACATAGGAAACAAGAGATAGGGGGAGAAGAGAGTGGAACAGCGGAAAGAAGGAAAGGAGGCAGAGACCCCATCAGTGATGAAGTCATGGTAAGTCTGCTCCCCCAATGCTGAAAAGGGACCTGCTGCACAGCAGCGCCAGCAGAGAGAGGAAGCCAGCACAGGCTGCCTGCCCCCACACCACAAGATGACTTTCACTAGGGTGCTACACATCACGGCTCTGCTCCTGATGCAAGGTAAGTGATACGTGTTGTCTGTCTTACATGATGTCCCCTCTGCAAGCAACCCAGCCTGGAGAACTCAAATCTCCAGAGATTCAGCACACCACCCATAAGGCAGCTTTGCTGTTGTGCTTTTCGTGTTGACAGTGCTGTGTTGTCACTCAACTTCCAAAGCATGCTGGTGGCAAATTCCAGCTGCCCCCTAAACCCACTACCCCTGAGACCAAATCACCTGCTAGTAGCTGGCAGCTTGCTTGACACAGAGAAACATTCAGAAATACAAAGATTCTCCTCAAATTTGGACAGTGGATCACTGCTTACTTTCCGTGCCTCGGGTGCCTGTGGATGCTTTTGTTCATGTATTGCGTAAAATGAGGCTAATGCAAGAAGTCAGAGTAATTTAGAAAGTACTTGCAAAGTACTTTGAGCATTTGAAGTGCTTTTTATTTTCAATTTCCTTACTCCTACTAGAAAATGTAGCTTATACCTACTTGGCTAACCTCCTGTATTTCATACACGGGAAAGCGTGGAAGATTTATATTTGACTGTGTCAAATAGGGAAAGATTTCAGGAAGGAGAGCAGCAAGACAGCTACCTACAGCTTGGGGTTCTTGCAGGCTTCACTCCTGAGCTTTGTGGGAGGAACAGACACACGAGCCTGGTGCTGGCCAGAGCAATAGTTCCTCTCCCTTCTTAACGAATGCTGGAGCAGAAGCCCCAGCAGCACTATTGCTGACACTTGGCTAATACTCTCCTGCATGAAGGCACTGTTCACAGAGGCCTCATCAGATCTCAGTGTCCAAGCAGCGAGACAGCATTCTGTAATACTGGATGCTTCGGATATGTTATTACCATTGATTGTGTTTAACAGAAGCCAGGAGCTGTCGCTTATGTTCTAGCTGAACAAGCACCTTGCTGCAAAACAGCAGCTCCCACTGTTTCAGTGTGCAGCCCCCTCTTCCCTCCATACTGCCACGGGCTCCTGCATGGTGAATTTGTAGCTGTTGACAACCCCTGGCTGCTCTTGGCCATCAGAATGAATTCATTCAGACTCCCCACTTGCAAGTCTTCAGCCAGAGGTCAAGACATTGAACAGGATGTCTCTATAGGCTGCAGCCTTAAAGAGATCTTTGAAATGATGCACTGAGTGCCTATCAGCACAAGCTCTCTGCACACTTTCTGATGGATAAAATAGCAACCAGAGGCATGAATCACTCCGCTAGTTGCATCGTGCAAGAAGTTGTTGCCCTTTCTCACCAAGAAGGTGGATATAGCACTGTGCTTGATGCCAGACTAGTTTTTCCAGGTAGCCAGGACACCTGGGAGCCACATGGTACAAGAACCGCTGTCCTCTGGGGCTGGCGTGGAAACATCTCCCACGCCTCAGTGACTGTACTGTGGTGGGCTACAGTGACTTCAGACCACAGCCACATCAAACTTCCCCCTATACAAAGGAAGAAATTTGACCTGTGAGTCACGGTCTGAAAGAATCCACGGCCTCAAGGAAATTGTATGTATGCTCTGCTCTAGGGGCTGCTTTTTTTCTGGTTTAGAAAAGCAAGCAACACTCCCACCCTTTCTTGTTCTTCAGTCTTGCCGCTCTGATCTCAAAAGGTGTGACTTGAAAGACCCCACGCTGCTTTTAGCAACAGGAAACCCTCGCTACATAAAAAATGCAGAAGGGGCCCATGGAAAGCCACAGAGAAGGCCCTCTCTGCTACCTCAACACGCACCTCCTGACACAGGTCTTCACAAGTGGAACCCATGCAAGGAGGTTGTCCTTTCCTACTGCTCCTCTGTAAATGACCGCCACGTGGCACAAGCCTTGACAAACCGGCCGAGACACGAACGCTAAGCACTGGAGGTGGAAACAAGAGAAAATATAAGCCAAAGGCATTGATGTGCCATACTTGATGGTCAATCAGTTACAGCCACTCCAAGTCCAACAGAGCTTCACCAGCGTACGGAGACCCGGTTGAACCCAGCCCATGGTGTGTCCTGGCACTGTGCAGGCAGCAGGTCTGTAGTGCACAGTTTTCCCTTTGCTACATTAGCACGCTCCATACTTACAAATTTGAAAGTAAAAATATCGAGATATCACCAGGAAATCTCTTCTACAAGCTTAGACTCCAAAGACCAGACAGTGCAGAACGAGAAGACGCGCGGTGCATTTGCCGTTTGTCAAGTCCCGAGCTGTATTGCTGACCGTTCCATGGCCACGTTAATGCAATGCAATTAGTGCATTCCTTTTCACTCCCCACACCTCTTCTCTCTACATCCTTATGACCTTTTCTGTGCCACTTCTGGCCCAGGAAATGACAGGTGGGCTCTGAGACATGGCAACAGGTCCCCATAGGAAACTACTGTCTTATGGGGAGACAAGTCCTTCCTCTGGTCAAGCAAAAACACCCTACCATAGATTCACTTCTAATATACATTTTATTTATTTTTTTTAATTAAAAGCTTTCCTAAAGCCCAGAAAGATCCATTTCCCCAAAATGTAGTGCTCACGTAAGCAGCAGGAACTTGAAGCAGACAGCTACCTGGAAAATGAAATCAAGCCACATAAAACAGGAATGAAAAATAAAACCCTCTTACTGCCTATTTACTTAACTCTGAGCAGGCTCTGCTTTTAGTAATTTCTCCAGGGCATGCTTTTTTCTGGAGAAGGCAATTCATTCCAGGTCAGGTCATCAAATAGTTCCACAAAGTGTATTATATATCTTAGAATATCTGGAGAGAAAAACACACTTTACTGCCTGTCCATAAAATGAACTGGAGAGAAAGAGAATAAAATTTCATTTTAGTAACCTGTGCCATGCCAGGTTTGGGGATCCTATCTCCAAAAGAAGTTTCAAAGCCAGCTTAAATCAGGGGCAGCATTATAATTTCTGAATAAAAAAAAGCCTCATTTTTCATAGGAGCTGATCATTCACTGCTCACTGATTTTCACACTTGCAAATCAGTTTCAATGGCTCCAGAAAGGAACATGAAAATTAATGTTTGTGTTAACACAAAGAGAGAACATGCATTAAATGGGTCTGCTATCAAATCTTCACAGACTCATGTGGAATAATATTTAATAACTAAATCTGGTTCATCTAGCAGCTGAAGATCACAGACCTTTGGTACAAGTCTTATCCTGTGACCATGCTGATCTTTCCAATGACTGTGATTTATTTACACCAGGACAATAACATGGGCGATTTTCCTGCTGTAGAAAAACCTTTACACCCTTGAAAAAAAGTAAAGTTGACATAAAACTCTGCATGAAACATTGCTGCTTTACTTCATGTCATGTTTTAATACATGTTTTTTCTCCCCTCATCTCTGGCAGGGGATTTTCCAGGAGCTGGCAGTGAAACTGTAACTCTAAAGGAAGGAGAAGACCTAAATCTTCGCTGCACCTTCCGCAGTGACGACGGTTCTGCCCGGCAGTGGTTAAACCCTCACGGGTTTGCCATTTTTCTCAACATGCAGCGGGGTAAGTGTGAAAACCAAGTGCAGCACTTTCCACGGGGGGCTGGGGGGGTCACTCAAAAGTGGGCTTTCCCTGTTCCCACCCATGGCCAGTCTGACTCACCTGCTACCCAACTGCTCAAGGTGGTTTTACCATTCAGCCCCTTTCTGGCAGGAAGCTGATGAAGTGGAAACCCCCACAAGAGTGGTCTGGCACTACAGCTTTTAGCAATGAACCAGCACCAAGAGATTAGCACAAAACCCCACTCTTGCCTTACAAGAGACAGGAGTGGACATGCCTGGAAGCCCTGGGTACTGTTCTAGTCATCATGGAATGTAATGCATAAAGGGGAAATTTTAGAAAACAAAGCACAGTAGCTAGTCAGCATCCCTGCTTGTGAAAGCCTTTAAGCTTTAACGATAATAACGACTGGGATTTGTCCAAATGACAGTGGGTACCCAACTCCCAAGGAAAATGCTCAGGGTCTTCTTCAGTTGCTCTGGGAATCCCAGCCTACTGGTATTTCCCACAAGCATTGCCAGTATTTCTAAGTGGAAACCATCGTGATTAACTGTTGCTCCTCAACTTGGTTACAAGAGCAAGGAGGATGGTGTTCATTGGCGATTTCAAATAACTCACACGTGTCTGTATTAGGAGCTGTTTCCTCTGGAATCCAGTATCCCAATTCAGTACTCTCAGTGTAATGCATATGAGCCATTAGATTCATTCAAATGGGATCCAAATAAACACCGTGCTGAGCCACCGACAGCTCGTCAGTATGGGAAAGAGGGCTACTGCAACCTGCCTTGGGCTTCTTTGACGTCCAGGCTTCCAAAAACCACAGCAGGCTACAGGGGGGGCTCCTCTCCCCTGTTGCACTTTACTACTCCAACCGTGCACCCAAGAATGGCAAGAGCTGGGAGCAAATCACCTCTCCATCAGTGATCTCTATTTTTGACATACGTACATTCTCAGTACTTTACAGCAGAGAGGCAGGCGAGAGCAGCAAGAATTCCTTCTGTTTATGCAATTTCTCTATGGTCCTGGCTACAGTCACAAACACTCTCCTTCAGTGCAAGCAATTTTGGACCGAGACACTTAATTCTGCCCATATCCAGTATTAAACATCTCCGCCTTTTAATGGCTCTAGCCCTTTTGAGGCTTAAAGTTCTGCTGAGTTGATGCAGCAATTTAATAAGATAAGGGAAAGAACAATTAGACTGGTGTCTATAGGAGCAGATTCTAACCCGAATGAATTCTAAACCGGTATCTATCTTAAATCACCTGAGGATTCATCCCATAGGTTCAACATCCCACAGTTATTCTTCAGTAAGACACAGGATATAACACCCACAAGGACTAGAGTTTGCAAAGCATTGGCAGGCTTCTAACTCGAGACACAAAGAAAGAAAACGGTCCTCGTTTTGAGAGAAATCAAACTGCACGCTGCACACAGGTGTCTTGACTTTTTATTCTGAATCACCACTGCGAATCTGTCACATTTCTTCTCCAATAAACCACTTTGGGAATCAGTTCCCTCCAGTCTCACTGCAGGTAAAAATATGACAAGCTAGCTACCAGTCTAACATCATGATGATTTAAAATCCTTGAATATTTAATCACTTTCTACATAAATTACAGGACTGCTGTGATTCTCCCAGCTCTGTATTTTTACAAGACCTCAGCTACTAAAAAAAAAAAAAAAAGATTAGTTTTGAGGTCTTTTTCTCCCTGATGACTGGTACACATCCCCAGTTTCAGATCAATTTAAGAGCAGAAAGTTACACTTTCTATGCTGCAGTTGTGGGAAAAGTCCATGTGACTTGCTGGCCTGACCCTGAGGACTCCCAGAAGTCATCCAGCAGGAGGAATGAAGCAAAGACTAGAGAGAGAAAGGGGACTGTACAGCAGAGGATAGGCATTCTAGGAGATGGTCTCGTTAAAATCAAGATAATTAGACAAGGATAGGAGAAACAAGCCAGCCAATTAATAAGCAGTTAACAAAGAGGTGTGTGCTGACCATAGTGTTCATTTACCTATCAGAAACTACACCCAAAGAGGAGAAGTGATTTTTTGTCAAGGCCAAGTCTTGGGGAATGGGGAAAGGAGAAGACTTTTATACATGCATCTATGCTCCATATTCAAAGGTCGTGTTACTTTTTTGACCACATATCGCATCCTCACACTCCAATGTTTGCTCATATTTCTCTATCTAGACACTTAAAGAACCCAACACAAGAATAAGACCCCCAGAAAATACAAGTGAGAAAAAAAAACCGTGTCATTTTGCCCATTGGCAGCACACACGGGAATGCTTTGTGCTCGAACTGCTCCCTTACAGCAAGTGCTGATGAATTAAAAACATGCAATAAAGAAAACTACCCTCATTCATTACTGCTTTATCTGTCTTCCTCTTATGTACCAACACACGTAGTATGCTGGGTTTTACTTTCCTTACAGCTTTAAGAGATCAGAGATACAAACTCACCCGTTATTCAGCGGATGAATTCTCCATCCAACTGTCTAACGTAACAGTGCACGATGAAGGAGTATATAAATGCTTCTACTATGGCAAGCCGTTCAAAAGCAAGAACAAGACCATTGAGGTATTAGGTAAGTTCCTTTAGCTGCTTTGCTCTGGAGGAGCAGAACAACAGAGCCAGCTCCTCAACTCCAGACTTGCATTTTTGCATCCAACCCTACGGTGCTGAACACAATATAATCCCAAACTTAGCTCAGTCCACCCAGACAATGCTGTGGGTGCAGCCATTCATAAAACTGAGCAGAAAGATGCACTATAACCGATTCTAACTCTTATTGCTGCAGCTGCTCCTTCTAATCCAGTAGTGAAAGTATCCCGAGACACAGAAAGAAGCATTACACTGTCTTGCTATACCCAAGGATGCAAACCACAGCCTCAGGTCACCTGGCTGTTGGACAACGGGATAGAGCTCCCCGGTAAGTGTTGAAGGGCCAGGGAGCAATTACTAACAATATCTTCTTACCAGCCTTGGGCACGTTTAAAAACACTAGAAGGTGAAACACCTTCTGCAACACATCAGCTGGGACTGCCACTCATCCCCCACTCATTCAGTACAACTTGGCCCCTGTGGTGCAGGTTTGGGGAAAAGTCAGTGCTAAATTCCAGCATTTGTGTGCGAGAGAGGGCTCATCTCTTTTGCTCACATCCAGTGCAGAACACCACCACTTGACACCAAAACCCCTTGAGAATCTGGAATGAGACTCCACGGAAATAAAAATAAACCAAAACTCTTGGGGAACAATTTTCAAAGCCCCAGTGTAAGGTCAGATAACAAATCCATTCTATTTCCACATTGTCACCGGTAGACAGACTTTCCTCACACGCACGCCAGCAGCATTTTGTTAGTCTGGTCAGAGCTGGGCAGCTCAATAGCAGAAGCGAGGAGAGAACTCAGGAAACAGCCCACACCGCCCTGCGATGCTCCCCACAGTCAGCACAGGCCTGGGCTGCCACGTGTCAGGAGGAACAGAACCATCGTACAGCTCAATTTAACTTGGGGACTGTATAAACAGCTGCCTTGAAGACCACATTCTAAATTTAGCTGTTTGTTAGCTGCAGCTATAGCCCAGCGGAGAGGAAATGCACATCCGTATCAAAGCATGAGGAAAACAGAGATGCAAATGTATTTTCTTGCACACATTAACAAGCTCTTACTGGTGTTTTGCAGCATCAAGCAATATATTCAAAGCTTAGCCTTATTCCTTCCTGCCCCAAGCTGGCTTTTTTAACTAAGAGGTCTAGAAAATACCAGCGAAGCGTGCTGGCCTGAACACAGCTAGAAATCCCAACAGAAGGAGATTCCAGGCTGCCAGATATGCGGGGACCAATGCACCTGCATAAAACAGAAAAGCAGGTTCCAAAACCCTGGGTGGGACTGACAGAACACCAGCTGGGAAGCTACGCACAGCTCAGGAAAGCGGCGTAGCTAAGGTTGCATGTCCATTTTTCCCGGTGTTCTAAAGCCAGGGATTTCCTCAGACGCGAGACAACCCCACCTCGGACCGGCTACAGCATTTGAAAGGTCACAACCCCCAGCTCAGCCAGGGAACACCTCCCGCAACTCCTCTCCGCTTAGTGTAACCCAAACCTGTACTCACCCGTCTGCCCTCCCGGCCTCGGCAGCCACCGGCGCAGGTCCCTCCAGCCAGACCGGCCCCCCCCAGGAAGGCACCTGGGCCGCGGGGTTTCGGCCCGGGGGGGCTTCGTGACACGAGGTCTGACTGGGGCAGACACGCTTAGAAGTGTTTGAGAGAGGAAAATAACGGCCCTAACTCAAACTTTCTGCGTGCAGCCTCCCTCTTTGGAAGCTGACTGCCTTCAGGAGTGCTTCTTTCACCCCCTCCCATTCTCAGCTCTAATCACTTCCTGCAAATATTTACACTAATCACAAATAGCTAATAGATCTTAATTACTGGCAGCACCTCGGTTGCACCGGGGCTCAGCAGGGGCATATCAGCTGTAATTGCTGAGCTGTTGCTGGCAAAGTGTGTTTCCTTCCTAGCACAAACACTTGGAGATCCTTTTGAGCTCTTATGTGACCCTGCTGTAGATGGAAAAGAGAAATACTGGTCTATGTGACACAGCAACTGATTGGTAAAGGTTAATCGGGAAACAAGGAATTTCTTTTATTTAGGAAATGATCTGTTACCCTTGGTAACAACCTTAGGAACAACCAGTGGTTCATTTCCAGAGAACCTCTGCATTATAAACCGACAGTAGAAATTATTGTCCCACCACGGGCATTTAAGGTAAACATCTGAAAAATTTCCCTCTCCACCAGAGCTATTTAAACATGTCTCTTCGTGTCACATGAACTACACCTTTATCTGTCCATATCACAGAAGGGATTAGAAGTCAGTATTACCTTGAGGACCACAAACTACATGGGACGAGCCACACGAGGCTCTATCATTCATTATGGCCAGGCAATTAATATTTGTCTTTAGCTTCCCCAGCTGCAAAAGTGGAAGAGTTAAAAATGGCACTTTAGGGCTGACTGAGAACTCACGCAGGTTTTCATAGAGTTATATAAATGTTTATTTATTACAGATATAAATATTTCACGTCGACATTTATCGTGCATGGTTATCAATTTGCGCAAATATCGCACGACTTCTTTTTATGTTTGGGGTACTAAATCCACAGCTACTAAAGAACAAATTCAATGTCCTGGGATATCACATAGCAGAACTTTCCTAGATCTCCTTTGTGCAGCAAACCAGCAGATCCTTGCCTGGAGGCTGTGGCAGACAGCAAAGCAATTAATTCTATTCAGTAAGGATCAAAAGGGCCGGCGGGTGTTTGGACATCTCAACGAGGCATGCACGGAGCTGCAGGGAAATTTCCCCAGTCAGTCAGGAAACCGAGCAGAGGCTTTGGGTTGAGTGCAGGAGGTTCAGAGAGGTCTGCACTTAAACTACTGCTGAAGAAGAAAATATGACCTCGCTGCCTTTGGGCTCCCATATAATCCATTTACACAATTGCACAGTAATCAGGTGCTGCTTTAGCGCAGCAAAGTAATGCAGATTGCGCCTGGAAGGTTTTTCATTAAATTGCTCTTGACCAGAAAGCACTTAAATGTTCTCTTCCAATGGGTGTATAGGTGACACTAAGCACAAGTTAGAAGCTGATGGGAAGAAATGGAGCACAACCAGCTTGCTGACCATCCTTGCCTATGGGCCCAATTCAACAGCCAGCTGCATCGTTCGTCACCGAGCGCTAAGAGAAGAGAAGCTGATGGCATCTTTCCGGTTTGAGGACCTCCCGAGGACAGGTACTGCAGGGCCCTTTAGCAAAGGCTATCCCATTTGACCAGTCTCAAGTGGTGAAAGTTAGACAGATAATAGGAAAAGCAGAGTCTACTGCCCCATGCGTGGAATCTATCTTAAAATGAGAGGGCTACCTGAGGCAAAACAGGAACTCCAAACTAAGATTTTGAGGCTTTTTCCTGCTTCTTAACTACCTTAACATTCATTAAACATTAGCCACAAGAGCCCAGGCAGGTCAGTTCCCCAATGCTGCTCCTAGAATTCAAGTGATATTTGTCCTAAAGCTTTGAAGATAACTCAGATTTTATGTTCTCAAAAAGCTGTGCGCGCTTCCGATGTCTTCTACAAATTAGACACATCTGCCTGGAAAGCTAGTGGGGTGTAAATACTGTAAACTAACACTGAAGCTGATTGTCCAACAATTCTCAGCGTAGAGTTTGCTTTCTGCCTGTTTACTCCTCTTTAAGGATGGATCTCATGAAACTTCCTTGATTCTTACTTAGATTGCTTGATTCAACAGCTGCCCATAACGTGCTCTAAAAGTTGTACTGTTGTGGGCTTTTTCAGTTACAAAACCAAGTCCTGCACCTGCTGAGCTAGAGGTGAAGACACATGTCTCTAAGAATGAGCTATCTACAGGTAGGCATTATCTGCTTGGCCTCTTTAATTAATGCACAGGTCAGATAAACGCAGCATCTATCACCGGTTGCCATCAGCACGCAGGGACATTTTACACAGCCTTCAGAACTGCTTTGTTTTTTTCTCCAGTGACTGCACCAGTGTCAGATCTCAGCAGCAGCACAGCATCTGCTCCAAGCTACCCACAGCATACTGGTAATGTTTCACTTTCATTTTTTTCTTCATTTCCTACTGTTAAATACATCCAGAGGACAGGAGAATTGAAGGTGGGAGGGTGGACAGTCTGGAGCATACAGGGTAGGTTTTGTTTTTCGAGGATCATTTCAATAGCAAAGCGTGTCTTCTGATTTTTGGCTCGTGTCTGGGGCTTTTCCTTTAGGATCTGAACAACCAGCCATCTCTTCTGCGGTACCAGAGAATCCAGTAGTTACCAGCTCAGCCTCAACACCAACCCAGCAATACCTCCAGCCAGATGTCACATCTGCTTGTAAGTTTGGTTACATGAATTCACCAACCCAGGAGAGAAATGCCACCAAGAGCAGCGTTACATTCCGCATTACAAACAAGGGTGTAACATAAACCACTGCATTTCTCGCTTATGCGGGGAGCCCTCCGTTTTACAGCCATGAAATCAGACAAAGTCTCTCGTTAGATGCAGCACAACAGCAGCAGCAGCAGCCGGACCAGCCACTACTGCAGCAGGATGGGAGCCCGGGCTGGGATTTCTCTGGCCGGTTGCACTAGGTGGCACTGCAACAACGATGATCTGTGCACAGGGCAGCCTGCGGGTTGCAGTTACTGAGCTGAGGAGTTGTTTCCAGCAGAAGAATTAACAGCTCCGCTGCCCCAAGGGGTTCGCCAAAACCCACTACGGTGGGGGCACGAACCTGCTTAATGTGACAATGAAATGTCATTGTCTGCGGTGAAAAAGCAATTGGCCGTCTTAGAAACACACGGAGTCACAGAATCATAGCATTGTTTAGGTTAGAGAAGATGTTTGTGCTACATCAGTGATTACAGAAGTCACAGAATGGCTATATCCCAATAAAGAATTCAGACATACGTTGATAAACACACCCGGAAAGGGAGACAAAATCTTTTCACAGGACTTTCACTAGGTGTGTTTACCTGATGAGAAAGAAAATCTCTAATGAACGTAAAGCTTTGAGAGACACAGCACACATTACCATTTTAGTTTGACAAATCAAAGTTAATTATACAAGGATATATTGTCTGTGTGCATGAGAAAGTCAGAGCTCACCTCTCGGTTGTGCAGGGTCCAAAGTAGTGGCAGCTGCATCGGGAAAGGCAGAGTTGGCCAGTTCCTCGAGTTACCGCGTCCCTAACGGTACGACCTCACATCATCAGACATGGGTGGTGGTGCCAAAGGGTGGAGATTCTCAGGCTGGTGACTGCATCCCTGGGAGCTGTGAAAACAACAGAAGAGTAGTCAGGGATAGGAATAATAAAAAAAAAAATAAATAAAATTGCTTTTAGGAAAAGGATACATGCTCATTCCTGGTTTTGCAAGCAAGGGAATAAGACTGGTGGGCAGGGAAAGCCTCAAAATGACCAAAGAGTCAAAGCTTAGCTTTGCTTAAATTTGGATCTAAATGGGAACCACTGCATTCAACAATGTGTGAGAGACTCTGAGGACTTTCTGTTCATAAAGCTTAGGTGCTCATCAGACTAAAATGAAGCACGGTGTTAAGGAAGCGAGCACAGAGCTCTACGTCAAGGGCTCCAGAAGTCCCTTTCTGCTGCAGTACCAGATGCTCCAGCCTTCAAAGCTGCTGGGAAAATACACATTTCTTAACCAGCCCTTTGCCCTTCAGAGAAATACTGTTCTCCTTTACCTTCTTCCAGGGACTGAAACAGCATTAAGCGGCAATGTGACAGAAGAGGAACTTTCCAGGACACAAGCCCCACTACCAATGGAAAATGCAACAGTGATTTCTGCCATCACCTTCGGTACGAGCTCTTTTGTAACAGCTTCCAAACGTGCAATGAGCTTTCTTACACCGGGACGGTTCTCTCTGCTGTATCTACCTCCAAACCTTTTGTCAGTAATGCTGGCTTGCAGGCTCGGGGAGAGACCACGCAACCATTGTTATGCTCCAGAAGAACACGGTTTTACTGCTTGTTATGCCAGAGCACCAATCTGCTGGTTTCAATCAGTTTTATTTTGTCCATACAAGAAAAAAGAATTTGACCTCACATCCTAAATTTAAGTCCAATAGGGTTAATTCTGTTCTCCCACCATGTTCCTCTGGCCTGGGTCAGGATATATCATCCTTGTCTTAATTACCAGAGACTCAGAGGAAGTTATTTAACACCACAAACATACATCTGCCTCTTTTACAGAGCAAGATCAAAAGACTGAAGGCATCAAAAAGAGAGAGAATAATCTCCTGCTGCCCATCTTGGTGGCTGTTCTGATTTTGGTGCTGCTCATCATTGTCCTGCTTTTTATGAGGAAGCTGAAAAAAGCTCATGGATTGTGGAAGAGAGGTGGGTGATGGCCCTGTCCCAGCAGCTTTATTTAGAGGAGCTGGAGAGCTGAGGAGCCTGTTAAGCAGGGACAAGACACAGCTCCTCCAGCCACCAATTCAATGTCCTCCTCCCATAGACAGTGACCACAGTTGCAAAAAAAACTACTGAAGAGTCCCTTTAACTCATGGCCTCAGGCCACACTTCAACTGACACTGGGTCCCACGAAAGCCAACGAAAACTGCTGTCTTAAGCATATCTCTTAGATGGTCAGGATGATTGAATGTATCACCACACTAACATTTGTTTTCTGCACAGAAAATGATGTTTCGGAGCAAACACTGGAGAGTTATAAATCCAAATCTAATGAAGACAGTCCAGGCCATGAGAAGAACGGACACGGTAATAACCTTTAACCAACACACACTAATTCCTCTCAGAGCATTGCTCCTGACACAGCCAGAGCAGAGTGCGGGCAGTTTTACTACACAGAGCTATTTGCAAATTGCATGGTTTAAACCTGAAGATTCCAAACCCCAACCTTTCATCCCTAGAGGTCCACCATAGATACTGTACCTTCCGCAAGAGTGAAATGAAAATCACTGATTGTTATTTGATAGGTTAGACTGGATAATCACAATGGGTTTATCTAGTTTCAAGGTATAATCTACCGATTCAAAGCAACATGCATGGTATATTCCAATGTACTACTGTTAAACTGTCCTGAAGGGCTCTTACCTGATTTCACCACCACCAAAACATCAGTGCTTCATCAGTCCTGTCCTCAGCCAGTCACTACAGACAGAGGTAGGTCTGTCAGCCTTCTCAGCTGGGGAACAGAAATAGTTCCACACTTGGACTTTGGTTTGAAGAGAGGCAGCTTCCAGCAGGTGAATAAGCCCATGTGGCAAAAATGAGGGAACTTGACCAGTGTCTTTCAACATGAGTTTATTTCAGCACCTAAAGCTGCATTAAAAGAGAAAGCGGCTTGTAATTATTGTCATCAAAATATTTCCAAAACTTTCCTTCTTTTTCAAATATTTTTAAAGACAAAAATATTTAAACCGGGCAGGCACTTCCCTGTTTACAAAATTAGTAATAAATGTCTGTTTATATTTCAGCTGTCAATCAGAACTCCAACATACAATGTGTAACAAAAGGATATGTGGAAACAACACAGCAGAATCCGAACCCCCAAAACATTCCCATAAGTGAGAAACTGTTTGGCTGTGGAAGGGAAACGGATGTATAGCAATGGCAAGTCTGTACAACGTGCAGAAACACCGCTGGTCCCTGATATTTATGTTGCAGAGTTCAGATATCAATACGATATCAATATTTCAAGGAGCAGAAGTACAAACAGCCACCCTCAATCCACAAGCCAGTTGGGACTGCTTTTCTTTAAACAGTGGGACAGGTAGATGGGGCCAGCGCTCCTAGAAACCTATTAGCAATGAACACAGTGATTTAGCTGTAATCCTCGGAGGATTTAATTAACCACTGCCAGAAGCAGAGCTCATCCATCCTATCTCAGGCCCTACCAAGGGAACATGCACTTAGCCCCAAGGACTGCAGGTCATGAAGATATTCACGTAATGTTTCGGCCACCTCTGCAAGCACGGGACCGAGCAGGAAAGCCAGGGAGCTGCAAACCAACCAGGACTTGCATCATCTCGTTCTGAACTGAAACCTGGGCCTCCAGCTGTATTCAACCAAGCGGGACCGCACGCTGATGTCCAAAGTGCTAAAACCCAAAAACTTGTTCCCCCTTGATAGGGCTTCAGCCTCCGTTTCTTCCCCGTACGACGGTGACATCGTGCTCTGCTGTGCCACCTGCATCGGCACCGGTCTGCAAGGGGCTCCGAGACCAAAACGTTTGGGTGCTACAATTGTAGAGCCTCCCACATCGCCTCAGCTCCCAGGGGTGTTCCGAGAACGCGCAGCTCTTGGCACACGTGAAGAGAAGGCATCGCGCTGCACACAGCATCCGCCAACTCCAGGGCCGAGAGTCACCTGGGAGAATCGCCGAGACTTTCCCGCTGCAGAGCCCCCGCACCATCCCCGGGAAGCTTTTCGGGGGCAGACAAATAAGACTGAATTGTTCAAAGAAAGGGAATTTACAGCAGACAGCTGTATTTATTTATATTTTTCTCGTTAAAGATGATTCTTTGTGACTAGAGGCCGGACAAATGCCGGACGCAGGCTCTGAACGCCCCACGGCCCGGCGGCTGCTGCCAAATCCGCCCCTTACCCGCGGGCAGCGGCCTCTCCCCCCCAGCCCCGGCCCCGGC